>UELX01001249.1:0-47880 GCA_900480035.1 Eupelmus urozonus
CCCCCCCCGTCGAGCGGGGGCATGTAACGAGATTCGCCTGTCCATCTATTTTTCCTTCTTTCTTTGTACCTATCTTCCGCTTTTTTCTCACAAAAATTGATGATACGGTTTCTCTGTGTATAGGATTGTTTCCCGTTTGCGTGAAAATTTTTTCGCGATTCCAAACGTTGATAAGATAGTATTTCAGGCACGATGCGCGATGACGATTGGCTTTTGAGTTGGCTTTAGAAATCGTGAATGGAATCGGGTTTTCGTTTATTTTTATGCGTTATGAAATAGTGCTTTACGATACTACTAGAGATTTTCAAGCTAGTTTTTTAAAAAATTTTTATGGAAAAATTTTATAGATGCAATTCTTATATTGGCATGGTAATTTATTTAAAGTTTTAAAACTATGAATAACAGCTGGATATTTTTCATAATTATACTATATACATATTATAGATTGTTATAATAACTTTTAACTGATATCGGTGTGTTACATGAAACTATTCAAATCTGGTTAAACATCTTATACTAAACATGCCAAGGAATTTACTTAACAAAGATGTTGCGGGAAGTTCGATGCCAAGAACTTTCACAAAGGAAAGTATTTGACTTTCACAGAGACTTGCTGATGATTAAAAATTGAAGACGTAGAAAGTTTAGGCGCGAGGAAGTGTACACAAAGACTTGAAATTATGGAAGATAGCAAAATAAGATTGTAAGATCAAATATTTAAAGCGTGTTGCAGCGTAATTAAAAAATTAAATTAATTCCTTACAAACTTGCTAGGTAAAGCTAAAGATAGCTGACATATTACGGATATTGCTATACAGAAGACTAATTTTATTTATGAACATTTCGACATTATGCAGGATTCAAGACTTTGCAAACTATGAGAAAAGTGTATTTGATTTTGTTAAAAAGAAAAATTGTATAAAAAGTATAATAATAGATAATTTGTTCAATACTTGCAAAGTGTGATTAGTACATTGTAACACATTAAAATATGGAACACTAAAACACAATAGTAAATATTGAAAATTATCATCGGAATAATGCTGCGGTATTATACCACCTCATCATTCTTCTTGTGACAACAGTACAATAAAACCAGCTATTCAATGCATTTACAGTCGTGTAATACTGAATTTCCGAGTTTTTCCATAATAATGAGCATCATCATTTCTTTTATTTTTTGATGCAGCAAGTTGCTTTCTTGACCGGAAAATTTACATGCCCCGAAAAATCCTTTATACTCTCCGGGTAGAAGAGAAAGGGAGAGCGTGGAGCACGTACTGCACAATATAAAGTAAAAGAAAGCTCGAGTGGAAGATTGTGAGAAATTTCACGGTAGTGTGTAAATCGAGAAGATGGAGCGCGAGCGAGTAAAAATGGAAGGAGGGTCGGCAGAAAAGATGTAAGAAAGTAGCTCGTGAATATGTATCTGTGTGTTGTATATGTCTTTTTTGAGTAATATGAAAAATAACTACTCACATTACGTAACGTATTTTAGGACAATTTGCTTCGATCAAAAAGATTTAAAAAAAATGTGTTTACTATTCTGTGCGCTTTTTTGTTAGTAAAGTTTTATTCTACTATTGAATGTTAAAATTCTAAAATTTTATTACCTTCTTTTTTATAGTCGATGTTAAATTCTTAATAAACCAATTTACTCTTGAAAAATAGTAAATCTTCAATACGTATGAATATAACAAAAAGTATGCAAGGTAAGACATGATATCGACGAAGTGTATCATGCACTACCTTTCTCTTGGAAATCAAGCACGTATGTGCTTTGAGATAGAGTTGACGAATACGTGTACATATAAATTGCTTCCTCTTGCATTTGATTCTATACGTTTGCTGACCGGACTTTTGATGAGGATTCGTTTTCGTTTAATTAATTTTTCAGCTTGAGTTGATGGAATAATAAAAAAGTACTTAATGTGGGTAGGTTTTGTTTCATGACAGTCCGGTGGTTAGAAATATTATGATTTGACTTGATTTTTCGAAAGTTATATTGCTGATGAAGATTCGTATTAATTAATACAACATAAATCGTGTTACAATTCTATAATATATATTCAATGAAGAGTTTTGTAAGCAATTACAATTGCTTGCTTATCGAATATTTGATAAATTATTTATTTGAAGTTTTTATCGGTATATAATAGCATTTGTCAATCACGATCAAATTTATTTTCTCGACATTATCTTTTTAAATTTTCTTGAGGAATTTTTCTTCTCAGCGTTTAAATTATTTTAATACATGTAAGATAAACAATAAAATTTATTTGTTCAATTAAAAGTTCTCTATTCAACACGTTGTAAACATTATTCTAATCGATAGCATTAATAATTTGAAAACTTCGTAACCATAACTTTTATAGTTCCTCGTAAAATTCGCCTCATTTTATGCGCTGCATTCTTCATCTTATTAGAAATCACTGTTATTGTACAAGTCGCGCGTCATCTTTCGCCTTCCAATATACATTACTTCAGAAAGTTGCGCATTGCCGCAGAGAGACCGAGAAAGAGAGAAAGAGGGCGAGAGAGCGAGAGAGAGAGAGAGAGAGAGAGCGCAGGTGTTTTCCAGCACGTGCCGCGTTTAATTTCGGTTCGCGCTCGTATAAACTTCGCCGCTCCCCTGGCACTCCGGGCAGACGATTCGGAAAATATACGGGCCGAGTATTATCGAGAGAGTGGAAAATACAAAAAAATTTCGAGAACCGTGTGCCGTGATTATCGTGACGCTGTTTTTGAACACTTTTCCGATATATCCAGAAATTTTTTCACGAGCTCTCGAAAAATTATGACTGGCGCGATGCGCCGAAAAAGTTCCATTTAATCGCTCGCCCGCGTACGTCGAGTAAATCTAATATTTGTAAATGCCCGTTTATCGGGGAGAGCGGCTTCTAGCTTGTGAAATGAGATTTTTTTATACGCTCTAGGCGCTTTAGCTCGTGTTTACCGAGGGTGATTACATTTTGTGCTTCAGTTTAAATGAAATATCATTAATGTTTATCTTTAGTTAATATTCAGGAAACCTTTAGAATTCTGAGTATAGAAAATTAAAATATGAAATATTTGAAATGAGCTCTTCAGTGCTCGCTTATTTCTTTCACATTTTTTTTCTTATAATCTTTAGGCATGTCAAATTTAATATTTATATAAATTACTTTGATTCACAAGCATTTATGTTATGTTTCTGAATACTTTTCATCCATTATTGAATGTTAAAAAGAAAATGATAGTTTCATGTACAGGTAAATGGAGATAATGTGAAAGTTGTATGGACGCGAATAATTATAAAACTTTAATGTAAAAATTATTCACAAAAAATATTACTGAAGTTAAAAAAAAAATCAACAAAATTTACACTGATTTTTTAAAATATAAATATTCTTCAATTTTCTGTTCTACATGAAAATTGGCAATCCACTATACAAACTTTCTTCTTTTTCATAAATAAAAATATACTTTAACAATCTGATGAAACACAAAATAAAATATTGAAATTTTTTAAAAATATTTCCCTTTACACAAAATCCGCGTGAAAAATTATCTTGGAAATTAGAATAATTTTCATATTCACAAAGAACATCGCGCTCCACCCATCGAATCTCGCAATAAAATTATCCATAAAAACCTCTCCCAAAAGCACCGTATCTCATCCTCAATTAGAATTCATACCAGCAACATAAAAAAAAGGCACGCTCGCTCGCAGTACACGTATAATCTTTCCCCCTCAAATCCATTCATAATCCCGAATCTTCCACTACCGAATGCAAAACACGGCGCCGGCATTCGTATCATTCACATCCAAACACGCCGTTTATACTTTCCGCTCAGACAACAAACCGTACGTTAAAAAAAAAAAGAAAAAAAATACAGCTTTCTAAATAAAAGCAACGAACTCCGTCGATCGTGCGCGTTGATTTGCGGGCAGTGATTTTCCATTCGGCTACTGGTGGTCACTTTTCCGAGTCTCTCTGTGCTGCCGCCGCGAACCGCAATTGTTTGCGAGTGTTCGATTGGACAAAGGCTCGGACGGCTTGCTGAACCAGTCCGATTTAACAGGAAGATTTTGTCCGCAAGCGGAAGCCCCTATTTGAAACTGGGCGAGGTTTTTTTTTTTTGTTTTGTTTTTGAAGGGTCGGTGCTCTTGACGGCCAGTCCGAGGGTTATACGCGTGTCGCGGGAATGCAAATTTGTCGCCGGCAGGAGAAATCGCGTTTTCTCTTTTAGCTTGCGGCTAACGTTGGTGCTTGTTTGTTTTTGCCGGAGATGTGCAGCCAGTGGTTTGAGTTATGCGTGGGGTTGACGTTACGACGCGGAGGGTTTCTGCGGTATTTTTGGAAAACATGCGCCGTTAGATATACCAGTCTAATTAGCTCGTGATGTTGGCGAGTTCAAGTAGGTCGCGTGTATTATTTGCTGCGGAATGAAGAAAAAAAAGTCGTATGTTAACGTTTTGGTTTAAGATTCACGGTAGAAAAACGCGCTTGCATGCTTTTACCAACGTTTTAGGCTGCTTCTGACAGAAATACCACTTTTTACTTTATAACTTTACTTCTTTCATAAACTCTGATAGAAAGAAAATGTTTTGTTTCTGAAGTTTTGCGAAACAGGATATCTTACATAACGAATTCTCTTCATCGTCTGAGAATATCAACGGTAAAAAGAATTAATTAAATTTTACTGAGAAAGAAAAATCTTATACCTAGGTCACTTTCGAACTAGCACCGTTAATTTACATTTCTTCCCCTATACTAGAAAAAATACGAGAATTGAATCAAATCGAGCTATATACGCAATAAAGTTTTAGTCAGTCTCGTTTGCGAGGTGCAAATTGCCCAGTAAATGAAATCCAGCATCCTCGGTGTCGTCGACAGCAACGCACAAATGATAATTAGAGCTTTCTCGCGAGAGAGAAATTGAACTCGCCTTAAGAAGCAGGCTCCGCAGTTGGAGAGGACCAAGGGAAGAAGAATCGGAACGTTAATTGGCTCGGCGGAGCTTAATTATTCACCTCAATTATTTCTGTGTGCTTGCACTCGCGCTTGTCTATTTTCCTCTGGCACGCATACTTTTCGAGGCTAGCTATGGCAGAGTCGCTCTTAATGAGTGACGTCCTTTCATTACAAGCTACGGCGCGTAATTGTCCAAAGCGTTTGCGAGCCCTTTCGTAGGCAATCTTGCTTTTTTGTGCTGTTTGCGTCGCGGGGCCACTTTTGTGTGTGCTCCTTACCTTGAACGCTTTAAGGAGGTAGTTGGTGTGCTTTTTGAAGGGTCGACCTCGCTCGGGATTAGGAAAATGAGAATGTAATCGTGTAATTAGCTAGTGACTGGGATATAGGTTACTCACCTGCTCCACCCAGAGGTTCGTCGTCATTATCTGATTTTTCAGATTCTGAAACAGAAAAGATAAAGGAGATTAGAATTTATGTTTTTTTAATTTTGGGATTAGGTGTAAGTATATCTAATTTAAAAGTTTTATTAATTATCTCTTATTTCTATAGATATAAAAAGGCTAATTTGTATGATTTTATTCACTTAAAATATCTAACAGTTTCTTAGGCTAATATTTCGTCTTTTTATTTTACTATTCTTATTTTATGTATTATCTGTATTCGTTAAAATATATTTAATCTAATAAGCTGCTGTGAAACTGAAGACATGTATTTTCGGATAAATGTATACCATTTTTGAATTTTTATCTTTCAACAAAAATCCTTCAACTTTTAAATAAGTTATAGATTATCTTTGAAAAAAGTTTTGACAGTATTATTCGAGGTTATTATATAGAATAATTGAATGCATTTTTCTTTCAAGATTAATTTAAATTAGCAAAGTTATCATCTCCAATACTCCTTTAAACTTTAATATTACTATATAATACCTTATAAACTTTAACAAACTCCTTACTGATTCGAGTGGTGTATTCAAGTTTCTTCAACTTGTCTTGCGCATTGCATTTGCACTATGTTACAAGTATATTTCAACAATAGTATACTACGTATGAAGAGCTTTCTTATTGTTTTTAAATCAAAATTCGTTTTCACCACTACTGTTTTGGTGATGCAGGGATGAGTGCGCGCAATTTTGTGGCGTCATGAACAGTGATTTAGCTTTAGCACAATAATCCCAAATACTTGAAAAAGTTTTTAAACAATTAAATACTAGGTGTTTACTGTGTTTTATCTTTGTTCATAAAAGCTGCTTTACTTTCAATCTGAATTTAAATCGAGGTATAGTTCAAACGTTAAAACCAAATAGTATTTCAATTTTGGATTGAAACCTGGGCTTAAACAAAATCGTCACACAAAATTCAGAAAAATTTAACAATTTCAAGCACCGGATGAAATGCATCCGCAAAGCACAATGAAAAGTAAGCCGGCATTTCAATACCCGCTTAATCTCGATTCCCGTGCTTACACGCGGCTGAAAAACGCGTTTCCCGCAGAGTGGTAACAACCACCTCATAAAGGCGGACGAGAAGAGCGATCCTCTCTTGCGTGAGAGAGCGCTTTGCCGCGGCACAAAAGAGAGTGGATACGTATATACAAAAAAAAGGGCGAGGAGAGGCTGCTGTGGAGAAAAAAAAGAAACGCGCGCCCGAGCTCTACAGTTAAGTGGATGGATGTCCGAGGAAATTTCTTAAGAGCCGCAACTCGAGTTGATATACATGTGCCCCCCCCCCCCCTTCAGAGTGGGTCGAGTGCGTTTTGTATATAGCTTAATTTAATTGCTCTTCCCTGCTCGTTCAATAATGGATTCGGCTTTATACGCCGGCCCTAAGATAACGAGGAAAAGGGAAAAGTGGAGAGTTTGTCTGTTTTGAGAATTCCGAGGTCTCCGAGGAACTCTGTTTATGTAGAGAGTTTACGATACGCAAATTTTTTCCCATGTTGTGTTTCTTTTTTGTTTTCGAGAGTGAATTGTTAAGCGGTGGCTGTGCTTGAAGAAAAAAGTTTGGGAGTAAATGGATGCGAGCTTGATTAATCCTTGCTTTATGCAGATCAATGCTTTATTTCGGGTTACGAAAATGTAATAAAAAATGTTCATTCAAGAAGGGAGATGTTCAGCGAGTTTATGACGCATTCAAAAAAGTTATGCTAAAACACTCGGAAAATATACGTAAGGTGCAACCATAAATTGTGAGAGCACATATTTTTTACGATACAAACAAGTATACATTGACGTTTCGTCAGCCGCAAATGGATGTAAATAGATAGATTTCTTTAAAATGTAGATTAAAACGTTCTTCCATCCCTTTTATATCGAAAGCTAGTATTAATGCTTCATTTTATTCCCCTCCTTATCTTTCTAAGTAAAATCCCAAGATTGTCACAAATAAAGCATCGCCTTAAAAAAAAAGCCGTAAACCTTCCCAAAGTTCTCTTCCAGCCAAAAAAGTCTTCAGCGAAACCAAATCGCCGATTCAACAGATAAGAAAACGAAAAAATTCCGGCGTAGTATGCGCAATCTGTATAAAGGCCCGCGCGGGCGTATCAAGTAAACCCGATAAAGCTCCGAATCCGATCAACTTCTCCTACAAAAAAGAGAGAGAGAGAGAGGAGAAGCTCCAACCATTCCAATATAAATTCCCATGAAACAAATCCCGAAACGCTTGTGCCTCCGGAATTTATTTCGCGCGCGGGGCTAATGTTTCTGTTGCTAGTGCCCTATAGGTGCGTTCTTGTGTGCGCGCGCGCGGCTCTTACAATTGCAAATTTTTCCAGGCCCCTGAATTTCCAATCTCGAGTCAAGTGAGAGAGAGAGAGAGAGAGAGAAAGAGAGAACGATGTCGACGACGACTTGGAACGGGAAAAGAAGCGGGGAAAGAAAGAAGGAAAGTGTATCATTCAGAGAGAGAAAGAGAGATGGAGAGAGGAGAGGCAATGACGAGGCGCGCAAGCGCAAGCGCCAGGGCGCCAACTCGTTTTGAATGCGAAGAGACGACTCGACCTCCTTCCCGCTTCGTTAATATCGCGCCGCTCCCCGCCGCCACCTAAGCTTCGCAAACACGCCCGTAAAAATATTCGGCCGCGAGCGAGAAAGAGAGAAATGCATAGCGCCGCGTCTCTCTCTCTCTCTCTTTCTCAGCGCCGCGACGAGTCACTTCAATTCTCTAGACTCTTCCTCGGCTTCTCTCTCCCGCTCGCTCTACCACTTTAGACACGACTCTGGGCAAGTATAAAAGTTGAAGTTTTTGGTTTCGCGCTAGCTGTATATCATTCAAACTCTTAAAAGTGCTCGTGCGAACGAGAAGAATGAAAAACGCTGGGTGGCTCGCCGAGTACCGAGGGAGATTTCGAGTCGACCGAAAATTATTTACACGTCTTAAGAGAAGAGTTTGTATGCTAATTTAAGTCTTTTTTTTGGAATTGCTCACTTACAGAGAAAGGTTTATTTGCTTTGGAGCTAAAAAATTTTTAACAAAATCTGGGGTTGCAAGTTGATTCAGTTTATGAAGAAAACTGTTGATATTTTTATTTATTAAAAATTGAGTAATCCAAAAGCTTCAGCTTTGAGTTTGGCCTCATGGACATTGTTTTTTTGTGTTTATTTATTTCTCGAGCTTTTATCCAACTTATGATATAATACCTATGGTTTACAAATTCATGATTTCGAGAAAATAACGTTTAATATTTAAATGTGTGCCCGAAATCAAAGAGACCCATTAAAAGCCGAATAAATTTAGTTTTCTTAATAATTCTTGATAATGATGAAATTAACGGTTTTATATTGAAACAAATAAATAAATAAAAGCAATTAAAATATTATTTATAAAAATTCTAGTGGACTTATTCGTATAGTTGGAAAATGATTGTGGAATAATTGACTTACTCGATCAGAGCAAATGTGATATTTTTATAAAATATAAACTTTTCAGAAAGACGATGATTTTTGTATGAACGAGGAGCCCTTTAGTCCCCAAAAATAATGTAAACTCAATCTAAAAAATTTTAACTTATTTGGTTGTTTTGGCAAGTTTATTTCACAAGAAAAACATTTTATTTTATTAGTTTATATTAGTTGAAATAGGTATGAAAATTTATCAATTTGTTTCCAGCTTTGTATACAATTGCAGTAATTTATTTAAAATAAAGAGTTCCAGAAACATGGCGAATCTAATTATAGATTCTGTTATTTGAAATCTATTACAATATACGCATTCATTAAAATCCTCCGCTTTCGAACGTATAAATCAATTGTTAACATAAAAACAGTACTCAGACATATCAATGAGAAATGAATATATGGAGTAATGAAATCGTGACAATAACGTTAACCGATAAATTTGTTACTGGAAAATGAGAACGGACGATGAAAATACCATTATTATTAAAATGCAGATACAAGTCATATTGATCGTTTTTTATTCGATGTTTTTAATCATTGACAAATGTTATTATTATAAGTAAGCATCAATAATTTTGTTAATTTTTGAAATCACAATAATATAATAAGACTCGAAATTTTTCTCCTAATAATAAAAAGAACATATCGAACCAGTATTATAAATCTTTCTACAAATTACCATCACTCCATTCACACCAAACCTCCAAATAAATAGTAAGCCCCTTCCGCAGCACGAGCAGCCGCGCTTATCTCCACTCTCGAAAAGCTTTTCCAACCTCGGCCCGGCAAACATCAACTTCATTCGAATCAATTATGCGCGTCCCTCCGAAACACATCAAGGCCCCTCATTAATTAGGGATTCACGTCCACGGGAATTCCCCGGCGGCGGGAATATCGCCGCGAGATCATCAATAACAATGTAACTAAAAGAGATCCCAGAGCCGCGCACACTAACTCAGCCTCACGATTCAGCTTGGCGCGCTCGTTAATCTTGCGCGCACGCAAAGTCCCGAAATATGAAGCCGGCCTTTTGCCCGGCCGGGCTTTGATAATCCGTAATAACCTTTTATTATCCCTAAATTCTAGCGGTTTTCATCGTTAAATACTAGCCGAGAGAGGAATAACTTTCCGCGCGCGGTGAAACTACCAAGCGCTCGCACTCTCAAAAGCTATGTGTGTCTGTAGGTATATATAGAAGCAAAGTGTCCCGCGCGGATGAATGGAAAGGCCGCGCGCTTAGATGGAGATATTACACGAAGGAGTAGGCGGGGGTGGATGGGGGGGGGCAGCGATATTACAGCACGGCCGCTTTTGCCAGGCTCTCGCGCGGTCGAATGAAAGAGCGCGGAGAGTCACGTAGCCGCATAATTCACGCGTTACCTTCTTGATCTGCCGGGGCAGCCGCCTATATAAATAAGCGAAGGAGGGCTTCTTCTTCTTCTTCTTCTTCTTCTTCGTCTTCGTTCGTGGGCGTGTACGTGTATGGACGGCGCGCGTCCTCGTTTCTCATTTGGGTCGTTGAGCCGGCCTCCGCCCTTCTAGCGTCTCGCGTCTTTGTATATAGGTCCGTCCGTAGGCCCCGTGGGGCTAATGCGCGTTTATACGGCCGAGTTGCTACGTAGACGTGGATTTTGTTTGCTCGAATTTTCTTCGCTCTTTTTCGGTTCGGCTTTCTGCGCCAATTCATATAAAGGGCTATTTTTCGGAGACGTTAAAGGGACCGTTATTTGCTTATTTTTCTTGGAGATTCTTTGGACGTGTCAATGGCCATTTAATCAAGTGTAAATGTATTTTTAATTTAATGTGCTTTGTAACGCAATAAATTAATAGATTTTTAAAATAGTTTATTACACTTATACTTGAAATGATTGAAATGGTGATATATGTGAAATGATTTATAAAACGGTTTATTCTATATCTACATTTAAAGTAAAAATGAATTTCATAGCTCATGTAAATCATCATTGAATACAATTCAAGAGCATATACAGTTTTACTCTGACGCCAAAATTTCGCTAAAAAATGTTATATCCCCACATCGCCAGCTACATAAAAACAATTTTCAGCGCATTTGGGCTCGAAGCCGAGCAAAAAGAAGCCGACTCTCTCAAAAACAAAACCCAAAACCCAAATTGTTCTCCGCACATCTCACTCCCCTCGCTCACCCCAGCCTCTCTCCACCACCCCCGCAGTCCAGTCGCATCGTAACATTATATTTTAGCGTCGCGCGCACGAACGACCCACTTTCAGCGGGCGCCGACTGCCGAGAGAGAGAGGGAGAGAAAAAAAAGACAGCGCGCATTTCGTTGCCGCGAAAACAACGCGATATATACAGCCGGCGCACTCGAAAACGGATGCCCATGAATAATGTACAATACGCGAGACAGAGCGCGGCCCTGGATTTTCGAGCGAGAGAGGCAAAAACGGAGGAAGGAAATAATATGGAAGGAGGAGCGCGTTACGTCGAACCGCGCGCGCGCGCTGATGACGTGGACATAGGAGAGGGGCTGTCTTTTTTTCTCCCCGTCGTTTCGGAAAGCGACCGCGAGGCTCCGCACAAAGTGGCTGGCGTTTTATTTATTACGTCGGCGGCTGCAGCGCCAAGTGCTCGAATGCGCTTTTCGCGTTACGAATTTTTAAGGACGCTCACGAGCAGCCCGCTTTTTTCCCAGAGTTTTATTCCCTCGCATTTCGTCGCTCGGAAGATATAATTCCTGTACCAGGATTCTAAAACTCCGCCGAGTTTGAAACTATTAATCAGGACGAAACAATGTAGCCGCGAGTAACGCACCCTAGTTTTGGGAAATTAGAGCAAGTACAAAAGCAGCGAGGTTCGATTTTCATACGCAGTAGTGTTTGGTTCTTTTTTTATAAATCACGAGCGATCGCGCGGAAAAGTGGCACGATGCGGAAGCTGGAAGGCCGGGACTCGCACAATATTCAGAGTTATGGGCCATGGCCAATTACAGCGTGACAAATAACGCGCAAAAAGCAGCAGCTCGATGCACACAACACGCTGGCCTGTCGATGATTACTCGCAATTTCATTACTATATATGTGTTCGTAGGAGTAGCTCTTTTACTCTCTCGCTCTACCCCCTAGTGGATCCTTCATTTGCATCTTTTTTGCAGCAGCAGCATCAGCGCAGGCTCCCAAAATGGCTACTCAGATTTATGGATTACGCGTGGCTTTATTTTGCCGCCGCGTAAGCCGATCGCACGAGAGTAATTATTATACCGCGTACGCGTGGGTAATTCATTTAAACGTTCGCGCGGTTGAATTATGTAGGAAAAGTATTTATTATCGAAATGACTGGATGCTGCGTTGGAGAGTGCGAGGGTGGTTGAAATTCCATTTTTCGCTGGGGTCGTAGTGGACTCTTAGTAATTGAAGATTAAGCGTGATTGGAGTAAGCTTTTTGGCAAGCTTATAAAACATTTATTCCATTTTAATCATATCTACTGTGGTCTAGCTACTATGCTAGAGCAAATTTTTTCTCTGATTTCCTTAAAAACAAATACGTTAGTATTGAAAAATTTTTCATTTTTTTCTCAAAATCAAATTAAGAATACAACTCTATTTATAGCTGTTTTGAATTAAACTGGATTGCAACTAGAAAAAAACGCTAGAAGGAAACATTATCGTGCAGCACGTACGTAGAAAACGAGCAAGCGTACATAGCTTATCGCGACAGTTTTGTCAAACTGGCGCGGCAGACCCGGCGTAGCAGCCCCCGAGGGCTGAACTACCCTGCGCTTGTGCTTGTATTTCTATACACACACACATACGCATGTAACATCTCGTCCGCCATGAGAGTTCGAGGATCTTTTAATATTCCATACTAGCGGCGAAGAAAGACTTTAATATTTCTGCGCGTGCTCCGCGAAAACGAGACTCGTCGGACTTCCCAAGAAGCTAGGGAGTAGGATCATTCGAAGTTAGTTTGCCGGCTCGGCGGAGTTGGCCGCGCGTGCGCGCGCGCGCTCGTTTCAGTTTGTTTCAGAGCTGTTAATTTTTTATCCCCGGCCGCTTACGCGCGCTCGCGAACTCCTCTTAATGGAAGAATTATTATCTGCTTTTTTTAAGCTTCTTCGAGCTTGGGTTCTCGGTGCGAAACGTGCTGAGTTTAATAGTTATTGTAATTGTTTAGATTTAAGTTTTGTTCGCAATTTATGCTTTATTTTAATTTTATCACAGTGCGAGGAAAATACGTGATACGCAATGACTGATTCACCTACTCGTTTATTTATCATTTGCTCGGCAATGCACAGAGGTAAACTCTTACAAATTGCAAAAGCTTTGAAAATGACAGCTTTTTTATCGCGAAGTGCACAGTGCACCGGTTTACTAACCATACCTCCTAGCGTGGGGTCGTAGCCTTCTTCCCATAGTCAGAGGCTGAGAGCGCACCTAGTTCTCTCTCTTTCTCTCGCTCGTTCGCTCGGTCATTGATCAAACACTATCTGTTTATCCCCACCTGAAATTCCGTACTCACCCACAAGTCTCTTGGTTACATTCGCGAAAATCGCCGTCTTGATGTAACAGTATACACCATTAACTAACTATTCAAATTTTTTGATGAACAAATCTCTTATTTCAATAAAACAAACTGCATATTTCATTGCTACCATTACAAGCGTCGCAAAAGAATTCATTAAAACGCCACCAAGCCACCATCCCAAAGCCAACCAAGCAACCCCTTCCCCAGCAGCCGCGAAAATGAATTTTCGAAACGGATCCCCTCTTCCGGCGCACACCCACACAGAGAGCACCGCAGCAGCACTTAACCTACACAGCCTGAGAGCGCAGAGCCCTCCGTACCAGCGTGCGAGCGCGAGTTAGCTGCGGGCTTCAAGTGGGTTATCGCGATAATTACGCCCCGTGCTGTCTCGAGCACACCCCGTGCTGTTCTCCCCCCCTCCCCCTCTCTCTCTCTCTCTCTCTCTCTGATTAATTGGGAGCGGGGGTGAGGCTGCTGCTCCCCCGGCCGTTTTTCTCTCGCGAGCTTCTCTCGCTCGAGTGCAGCGCCGGCGGTCGATCGCGAATATAATCTCCCGAATAAGCAGGCCTGAAAGACAGGCCCTCGAGAGCTCTGAGGGCCTGTCGAGAGCGGGTTCGAGCTCGTTGATTTTTTCGACGCGGGATGAGCCGGGCCTTTATGCTCGAGGGCTTTAATTAACGGAAATAGTGAAAACGATGTTCGTTTATCGCTTTTTTTCTTCTTTTGTTTCGATTTTATTTTCGTTTTTTGTTGTTTTGGTAAGATGCGCGCCGAGTTTACCGAGGATTCACGATCTTGTATATCAATGTGAGAATTCAGAGTGGTCGATGGCTAAGGGCTTGTGAAAGATAAAAGAAGGTTCTTGGATTTAATACAGCTATGAAATTTAAGTAAATGCTTTGAGTTTATTCATACGCTAAAAATATCAATTGAGCTGAATTTTCTGTCCTTCAAATTCTTGAAATTATTAATGAAAAAAAAATTGCTTTTTAAATTTCAATTAAATAGTTTATTTGGTTTCAATGAAGACTTGACTGAAATTTTAATTACAATCAAAAAATTAAATTTGCTTCTGTTTTTTTTTTTTTAACCTTTGATGCGAGTTAATGAAACATTCGGATTTGCATAATAATAAATGAAAAATATTCTGCATTGACTGACTTTTAATTAAATTTTTGTTAACTTTCGATTAATTTTGTTCGTTAAAACTATAAATTTATAACGCCAATAAACGGCAATAAATAAAACATTTATAAAATTTTTATACAGAATTTTATTTATCTAAAAAACACTCTTAATATATCCAGTTATATTGACACCAACACAGTTTATTATCAGGATTCAATATTTAATTATTTTTTGAAGCTTTTAAATAGATTTATTTATACGAGATAATATTTCATTTCTAAAATTTAAAATGTAGCAATAAAATACGCAAACGCTAGCGCATAAAATACAGAATTATAATTCACTCGATTAAAATCTTAATCCCGCCTTCTGTTCAATTTATCAAAACCCAAAGCCACACCGATATCCTAAAAATGTTCCTTCACCAACTTCTTCCTCCCAACAGTCAACATCCCACTAATTCACCCATCCTGAAAATATCAAATAATAAAACATCGATCATCCCCCCAACCGCATCTCCATTCCCGTCATCCCTCATAACATTACCATTCCAAAAATAGCATCTCTCCATCCTTACGCAACTCGGCCTCACTCAGCTCTCCCTCTCCCTTTCTCTCTCTCTCCATTATTTCGACTGGCCCTCGCGCTCGCTATGGTAATTTTTGCGGCTACGAGCGCGCGCGAGATCCATTCCAGCGCCCTCCTGGCAATACACACGCGCGCCACTCGGAAGAGAATCCATTTGGCGGCGGTAGCGCTGGTTACGAGGCGCGCATACGTGATGCACCTATCCGATAATGGAGAGAAGCAGTCGAGACGCGCGACGAGCTACACACGTGCGTCGCGTTAGGCGCGCGTGTAGTTCGAGAGACGCCTATTGTTTCGCCACATGATCGAAGTAATTGCGTTGAGTGAGCTTTTTTTAGGGCTGCTTTTCGGGCTAGGGGTATTAATTTTAGCGCGATCCGGAGTCGGAAAGTTGGGGCTTGGAAAAGTTTGCGCGGTCGATTTGCTTTCCGACTGGTTGCGTGCACGCGCGCGAGAGCCAAGCACAAAGCGCGCCGCTTACTTTTGCCCTCTTTAATTAAAAGTTATGGCTGCTTTGGGCATGGCTTTTATTGCCGCTCGTTTTCGCGGAGGGCGTGTGGGATATTATGAGGAATTTCGGAATGAGGGCTGGGGATCGTTAACGGATTTCGCACGCCTGTTTTCGGTTTGTTCAAAATTTAAGAAAGTCGGCGAACTAAGTTTTGAGAAAGTTTTTTGCGGTGAGTTTATATGTTTAAATTTTAAGATGTTTTGAAAACAAAGTTTTGATTAGATTAAGATTTTATGGAACTGAAGGTAGATTAAAGTGCGCCTTATAAGCATGATTTTTGCTTGCTTGAAACACGCTTGTTTACTTTTTTTAAGCGCTGAAATTCGCTTCGTAGATTGGGGAAAATTTGTGATTATACATATACGAGAATTGAAGTAGAAAAAGTCGGGTACAGTTCGACAAATGTAAAAGGAAGCGTGGCTGCACTTGCCAAGTGAAAATGTAAAATTAACCCACTTTTTTCAGTTTTCCCAGCGGATTAAGTAAATTTTTTTATTCCATATTTTGTGTGTTCTTTTGGCTTATGTAGGTCAGAATATGTTTGCATAATGGGACGAAATCCATGTATGCATATTCACCACTGCCGCTCCCTTTTAATACATTTTTTTCGATCAGAATCTATCGCAAAAGCTTACACGTCCGTTCGCATCACAAAAAAAAGATTTATGTCAATAGTTAAAATTGATCGTCTCATCTTCATCTCGAGTAAAAGGCAATGCTTTCTCGCATACTGAAAACGGCACTAGGCGGCTATGCATATCGACGCATATTTCACCGCATTGTAAGATTAAAGTGGAAGCAGCCTTTTCGGCGCCACTTTTATTTTGCGCGCTTTGCCCGGTCCGAGTCCGCCTTTGTCTGCGCCCACGCGCTGCTTTTGCCTTCGCATTTTTTCGCGAGCGACATTCACCTAACACGCGATTCGGTCCAAGAGGGTGCTTTAATTTTCTTGGATTGCCGCGCGCTGCTCGAGCTTTTCTTGACGAGCGCGAGTCGGCCTTTGTTGGCGTGAGCGCCGGGGAGAACGGTTAATTGGGGTTGAATGGGTTTTGTGTCTTACACTTTGCTTCTGTGTTATTAAAATCGCTCGAGTGTTTAACGAATTGAATGTTTGGTTGAGAAAGGATGGATTTGTGGCAGGATTATCGAGGGGGGATGATTATTTAATTGTTAGGGTTTTTTCTGCAAACATAATTATTTTTTAAATTCTATTATTATTTTTTTTGTATTATATATTAATATTTCTTGATGTTATTTTATAGAAGAATTTATTCTGCTATAGAAAAAACCTCTTTCGTAAATTAGCCCTATAATTCGGAGAAAAACAAATCTGCCGTACTGTAGTTACTTCGTTCATAAAGTCAGATTTACGAGCTATTTTTTGACTAATCTCAATAAATTCACAAATTAGCCTTAAATCTTTCTCACGGCTTAATAAAACGATTCTCATGTAATTCGATGCCTGCTTTCGCAATTCATTTTGATCTCGCGCTTCAATTATGCAACGAGCTCTCGCTGACGGCCCGTTATTTATTTGTTTTCATCCAGCGTGGTTATTGGCTGCTAATACGCTATTGCAGCCTGCAAATTATTTTCATCCTTCAGATAAATGCGCTACTAATTCATATTTGTCAAAACACTCGGAGCCAATTCAAACAGATAAACATTTAAAATGAGCAAAGATTTAAAATTATTGATATCATCAATTTGCAAATTTATAGCCCAATAACAAATTTGTCTAACATCGATCCACCACTACCATAACCAGTAGCCTTCGCATTTGCTTTTTCTACAAAAATGTTTTATCCCCGTCGATAAGCTCGTATCTTTTTCAGTAACAACATAATAAAACGCCTCTTACAAAAAGCGGACGACATTGTAGAGTGATCCTATTCCTCTCCAGGCAAGCCTATACGCTCTCTCATTCAATACAGGAGATTTCCGATATCCCGTGCTCAGCGGCACCGTCATTCCGGCAGTCGGCGATTTCGCGTTAGGCCGGGGAGAAACTCATTTGGAAGCTATTCAAAGACGACGCTCGATATTCGCAAATGCGCGGGTATATAGCCTGGCCCTGGACCACTCGTCGGCGTCCCACGAAACTTCAATGCACGCGCGATCTGATGAGCGATTGATTTGGGACGGTTGACAGGCGGTCCGCATGAACTGTGCTTTTGGATTCTCTCCGGCGCGCGTCTGGGCTTTATGATGCCTGTTTTATGCCGTTAATTTATGCTGAATTCAATTTTTTACGTGGATTAGCAAAAGCCTTTTGGATCCATGAAGTTTGACCCAAATCATAGAGTAAACTTATAAAAAGATTGAAAATATTGTTGCTCCTAGTAAACTGCAAATTTCTACCGATAATATAATATTCTAAATTTTGAAACACGTGGTCTATTCGATTAACTTTCATCGCACCTTCGTAAATATTTTTTGTTCAATTTATCCACAAAATTAGAGCCAACCATACAAGCCCCAAAGAAGAAGCGAGTGAATTAATGTTTCAACTCGTAATCATCTTATATCCCTCAGTTAAACTTTCTCTAATTATCGCATTCAAGAACGGACAAAGGAACGTGGACGCATCCCCATCCTCTCAGCGAGAGCCAGAGACGCTAAAGGCACTCGCGAAAGAAACGAGACGAATTAGTCTAAGTAAAGACGCGTATAACAGCGCCGGCAGACGCTGTTTACCCAGAGCCGACATCGCGGCGCCGGAATTGCATTAAAGCAGCGCTAGCTCGTCAGGATCCAGACGCTACATCATAAATACATACATAAGACGCGTCCCACAACAACGTAGCGTAAGGAGCGTCTCGAGACTCGAGCGAATTTACGCGCCGGCGTTTTATGACTATTTGCGCCTCGAGGCGCGAGATGAAGTCGCGCCGCGAATTAATTGGGTTAACGCGATCCAGCTGAAAAAAGACCGAGGGGTGGGCTTGATGAGCGGTTAAACTTTTTACGAGCCATGTGCGCTGAAAAGCTGGCTTTGTTGTGTTTTATGATGGCTGCAGCTTTGAAAGGCTGGCGTGGCTTATTACCGCGACGCGCGAGCGCTAAGGGCGGTTATATTCGGGAGAGGGTTTAAAGGGAGGGAGGCGTTGTATTAGGCTCGTTTTCATCAGAATAACGAGCGGCAAGTGGACGCTCGCATAACGAGAAATGCAGATCGAGTCACGGGCAAAGTTTGTGGAGCATCGGATATTAACGCTAAATATTAATCAGCGGTAATAGTGCGGCGGACCAATGCCGACTGTTACTACTGATTAATGCACGCACCGGCTCGATTACATAACGTCGATTATAGTCGGTGTTTTCGCGGAGCTAATTAGGTTTCCGTTTTCAGAGTACTTAGGATGAGTCAAAATAGACAATTATCTATGATATTGTAAGAGAAATATATGTTGTACGTTATTTTGGAGGCAAAATGGAGTATTTTTTTCTATATTCATTCATGAACGCAGACGGGATGAAAAAAGATGGCAGGTTGAATTTTTCATTGAGCGTAATGCCTCGCACCTCACCACGTTTTTTCTTCCTCGGAAAAACGAAGTTCAAAGCCTGCCTACTCGTCTTCTTGCCGCTGTTAGAAATTTATAAGAGCCCTCTTCAGGCTGCCCTCCTGTAACTTTGTTCCGGCTCAGCTAAGGTCCTATTAATTTTCCACTCCAGCCACTCTCCTCCGCGCTCTTGGCTATAAAACTCCTTCGAATTTAGCATAGTACTTTTCGAAAAAAGAAAGCGTTTATCTGGGTCCTTGAAAAAAAAAATCTCTCTCGATATACATCAACCGCGCCTCGGAAAATCTTCAAAATGGTGAATTTAGCATGGATCGGGGTCACGCGTGGGTGTCGCCGATATTTACGTAATTATCGTAGAAAGCGGCCGCCGTAGATCATCGTTACACGGGCGTACGCGGCTGAACTCGGCACTTTTCATTACTCGCGGGGTAAGCTGGTTTGCGCGCGCGCGTGCTTCATTTTTCATCGGCAGGCCGGCCTGTGGAGTGGCTGACTTGGCGTGATTCGAGCGATACGAGGCCGTGATTGAGTTTGGCATAGATTTTGTTTATGGGATAATTCGACGAAATTACTGAGATTAGAGTGCAAATGAGTACGACGGCTTTTAGAAAAGTGCTGAGATTAATGGGTACCGTAATTCATGAATTTTTAATTTTTATTAAAATTATCTCTCGAAAAACATTGGAAATTGTTTTTCAATAGCGATTACTTTCTTAGACATAAATTATGTCGAGTGCAGCCATAGTAAACAACAAAAGTAAATTTTCTTATCTAAGAGGTTGGTTAAAAATTGAGCTGCTGAACTATTAATTTAGTATTCACAAGTTTATTTTAAAATTTCGTAGGTTTTCATAGCCTCAACAAAAACAAATTTAGTTAAAACATAATAAAAAAGTGGCGGGCGTAAATTTTTTATTATTTCATGCATCTAAGCTTAAAACTAATATTCTTAAAGCATTAAAAGCTTAATAACCTTTCTCAAAACTGCCGAAATGTTTTAACGAGAGGAACACAGCTCACAGAGCAATAGTAAAAGCCCGTTATCCGGAACATTTCAAAGCTACGCATCCATCCATCAGCTGGCTTTTACCGCATCTCTCGCATCGAAAAACCTTAATCTCCCCGCGCGATATGAAAAAAACCCCTTGATGACGGGCGCGGAAAACAAGAAACAAACGACGCCGCGGAAGAGAAAAAGCAACCGGGCGAGCGATTACCTCCCACCATCCGACAAAAGAAGTATGGTGAGAGAGTTAGAGAAGGTTCAGGGGTATCATCAGTATAATGCGGTGTAAGGAAATTTTTTTATATGGAATAGTTATGAGTGAGTTGTATAATATTAGTCATGTTTGCAAACATTGGTAAATTTGAGAATTGGGATGACAAAAACTACGATCTTTAATTCGCGGTCATTCAAAGAAAAATGACAAATTTAATTTTTAAATGTATAACTAGATAGTAATAAAGTTAAGCTTAGTAATTGTAAAAGTTTTTTGTTTAAGAGGCGAAACATGTGAATTGAAAAAAGTTGTTACTTTTATTCAATAATAATCTGTTTTAAATTTTTGTAAGTGGTAATTCATTGGGCATAATATTATTCTTCGATTTGTAAAAGTCGAATTGTGTGCAAAGTTTTAAATAATATTTTTCTAAGTAGAAAAACTATCAAGCGAGTATAGGAAACGATTTTTATTATCTCCGCACACAGTATTATACTTACTCTTGCGTTACTCACAAACTTTCTTAATCGAGCCAAGCGTACACGCTTAAAGAGCTAAACGTTCAGCGTAAAGCTCCGTAGGATATAGTACAGGGTGCGAGATACCTCGTGTAAGAAAAGTTAGCCGCGCGCGAGGCTCCATTGTTGTGAAAATCAAGAGAAATGTAAATTGAGGTATTTGCATGGCGGATTACGTTCGCGGAGCTTTTAGCGAGCGGGGCGAGAAAAAATCGAGCCCTGTAAGTTGAATGTCGCATGGGAGCCAAAATGCATTTAGTATATACCGACGGGCACAGGTCCGCTGGGTACTTTTTTTAAGGCTATGGTTAATGGGTTTTAATGAAGAAGCGCTATGGAGAGAAAGAGAGTTAAGATACCTTTTTAGATGGCCTTCTGTGATTAAATTTTCAAATAAATTTTTTCATATGATACAATAAATTTTCGATACTTTACAAATGATCTGCAAATTATCAAAATTAATCTAGTCTTATAATCTACTTCTACTGCACTTATCTCCAACAACCTAAATATTAATAAATTCAGACCTCTTTGAAAATAAGAATACAGCTGCCCAAGTCATCCAACCTCGCCCCGGCATAACAACGCGAACCGCAGCGGCGCATTAGCTAGGAGTCGCGTAACGAGCCGCTCGGTCGAAAGAAAAACAGAGAGCAGCGCGCCGCTAAATTAGCTTCATCCGCGCGAGCTCGGGGCTCATGAATTATGTTCTTAAACGAAGTTTGCTCGCGATACTTTGAGCCGGCGTCGCAGGCGAGCGCGCTGCCAGGCCGAGTGCATAGTTTCGTTCGTAGACGGGCGCCGCCTGAGCATGCCGGGCTTAATCCAATCTCGTCGGATGGCTGTACTCGCGTCTTGGATTATAATTCGCTCTCGACGAGCTGACGCATGGCGAGCTCGTTTATTTTCGGGGGTATAGTACCGCGCTGGCTGATCGAATCGAGTTTTGGGAGGTGCGAGAGGGGATTGTTTGTTTTGCGGACGGACGTGAGGAGAAAGGGAGGCTACTTGTCGGGGGATGGTGGGATGGTTGGGTAGATGAGAGGGCGGGGGAGTTGGAGCTGGCTGGTTTTAAAATGAGTTGAGTTATTCGATTGATTTAAGTGCTTTTTTTTTGTAGAAAAAACGGTAGGTTTGAGGCAAAGTATAATTCTCATTATTACTAATGTTTACATAAGAAATCCAGTTGTCGCTATTTAATTACAATTAAAGTTTGAAAATATTAGAGGGACGTTTTGTAACAACTTAAAAATATATGAAAAAATTGGATCTCTGCAATTGTTGGTAACGAGATTAACCTTACATTTAAATTAGTCTGCCTTGCTATTTTAAATTTGCATTTTTCATTAACAATTTGCATGTTTATAACAAAAATTAGTTTCAATAATTTCTGTTTTCTATTTAGTTAAAAAATTTCATCAACCCAGCAATCTACTTTTATTATTCAGACTCACAGCTCACCAGCGCTACTCGTCAATAAACAAACAATCCCAGCGGGCTCTGCGTATTATCAACGGTGCATCCATAAATTTCGTGGGTGCGATCTGTGTATGGCTCGAGTGTGAAGCTGCATTGCACGGCACGTTCGGCACTAAAAAAAAAGGAACTTCAGTTTGCGCGAAACGAAAAGAATTGGCGCTCTTCGCCGTGTACGCGAACACTCGAACTGTTTTACGGTCTGGCGTTCGACGTTTGGGCTCTTTAATTAGAGACGTTCGCTCCCTCTCTGTCTCTCTCTCTTTTTCCCTCTAGCCTTCCCCTTCCCTTTCGCTTCCTCTTGCCCCTTCTCTTTCCTAGTCCCAATGGCACTCGAGTTCGATCGTTTGCAGTGCGGAAAAAAGAGATAGGAGATTCGGAAAAACCTAGGAAAGAGAGTGAGAGAGAGAGAGAGAGAGAGAGAGAGAGAGAGAGAGAAATGAGAGAGAAAAGCGAGCTAGTGCAAAGAAATAAAAGGAGAATGTGGTCAGGTACGGTCGTCCGAAGGGGAGGAGCAGGGAAAATACATGGACGGGACTCGTTAGGGGAGTTCTATTGGGATATCGATAGCCGGACTTACAATTGTAGAATAGGTATAGATGCCTTTTTAATTGCCGCGCCAGTCGCTTCTGATGGTCATTAACGTCCTATATGCGCGCTTTCGTACGGTTAAATGATTAACAGCTATCACATTATCGAGTGAATAATGATAATGTGATTTATAATTAATTTTATTGTATAATTTTTTTAATTTATTTATGAATGAAACTTCATATAAATATGAAAACTATAAAAGACCTTATAAAAATATTATTCTTGTGGCATGCTATAGCATCAAAGACACATTTACAAATCACAATGTAATTTAAAAAAATATTGACGCATCAATAATAAGGGTAAAGCTTGCAATCTTCTTTCTTTACCTTTCCCTCCAAAAATGTAAATTCCAACCTATCGCACCCAGCTTACAGTCCACACGCACACGCAGCACAAATGGTCCAAAATCGCCCAATTGGATAGTTCCCTCTCCGCTTTCACGCAGTGGTGTAGGCCGCTCCCGCGCTGAATTACCGAGAAAATATCGCCATTGGCCTGCGCGCACCCCTCGATGTTATTACGCCAGCAGGCGCTTATCACAAGGGTAAATACAACGCTGCGTTTGCTCTCTCGCTCGCAATGCCCGGGCAGAGATATTAGGCACGTTATGCGCTCGATTGCCGAGGATTAGGAGTATTGCGTCGCCCAAAAATTTCCGAGGGAGGATAGGCAGTGTGTCAGGTATAGCACGGGTGGAGGAATTATATGGCCGAGGGGAGAGTCGGTGCGATTCTTTTGGAAGTTTTCAAGTTTTCAAGACTGTGTGGAAGCGATAATGACGCGGAATTTGAGTTTAATCGAGCGGATAAGATGCATGTACGGGCATTTGGAGAAAAGTGATTTCCGATAAGTAACAGTGCTATGAATTATCATGTTTGTAAATTATCGGTTATTGTTAGTGTGTAATTGATATATTGGAATATTTTATATTTTCTGTTCGATAAATTTTGTTTTTAAGAATAAAAATGTACTTGAACTATTTCAAATCGATTTCAAGATAGATGCGTCCAAATTCTTTTGATACTTCAAACTATCTGAACCAAAACTTCGTCAATAAATAACAGCCAAAGCAACGCACTTCCATAATCCACCGTCAATTCATAATAAGTCAATAAAAAAGCTCGGATTAAATTCTTCCTCCAGTCGCAGAAAAAATTTCCAAATCCAATCCCCAAACGCATCGCCCGCTGATCAGGCTATACCTCGAAATCGCTTACACACGAAACAGAGGAAAAGCGGGAGAGCCGAAGGATGATCATTCGGTTAACGCAATTTGTCGATGTGCTTTTTTTTCTGCGCAACGTGTACTTCGTGCTCGTACACAGTTCCACAAGAGATGGGAGGAGGCACGTTATGCAAATCACGCCGGGGCGGTCTCAGTCGCAAGTAGGACGTAGTAATTGGACTCTTTTTCGCTCGAGCCCAACCGCTGCACTCGATCTCGCGCCTTCTTTTTACCGTTTTTATGTTTACGGCGTTACTCACAATGCGAGTTACAGATGAGTGCCTTATTAACTGCAAACGTAGTTGGCCTGGGCCGAGAGCCGGGCTTCTTGTAATGAGACATTTAAAGCGCAAGCTTTTTCTAAAACTGCTTTTTGCTTCGTTTGTTGGGGAATATTAAGTTTGAGAGCTGGGGCACGAAATAAGTTTAGATTACATTTATTTTATAATCAGTTTTGTTTACTAATTAGGTTAGTTTTGATAATAAATTATTTCCATTTTCGGTTAGTAATCGAATGTAATGTAAACACAAAATATTTCGAATTTTTTATCCTGCTTAAATAGAAATTGCATATTTCTTCTGCTTTTGCAAACTAGATTTTATTATTTACTTTTAAATCTACACGAGTAACAGAACCATCTAATCCGAACAATTTTAATCATAAAACACACGTCGAAAGAAGAAAACGCGGCATAAATTGAATCTGATATTTTTAACATACTCTTCGTCTCGCGTGGCATTTTTTAAAATGCATCCAAAATCCCTCTTGACCCGAGAATCACATCAACACACACACACGTACACGTGTACTTCATTTGCTCTCTTTCTCTCGGTTAGTAGGTGTTGGCGTCGCATCTCTTTTTCTCATCGCGTCGCCGCGTCACGTCGAGCCCACGCTCGAGCGAAATTAGCCCGGAAATACAAGTGAAGAAGATATTTCCTTCCTCGTTCCTCTTTTTATTCCCGCTGACTCGGCGGATTTAATTAAAGCTCTTTAGCGACGGCTGAAATCCGGCGCGAAAGCAATTTTCGGATTCAACTCACGAAGCAAGGCTCTTTTCTTGCTTTTGTAACAAAAACATATTGGCATGCTAATATTAAAATGATACTGGATTCGTCCTAGAACAATATCAGGTTAGTATTCCAATAATATAAAAGTAATATTAGAATGGTATTGGATCAATATTAGAATAATTCAATACCTTAATATCAAACCAATATCGTTCTAAAAATGCTCCTGTACTGTTGTAATACAGTAATATTAATTTTAGTATATTAGAAGAGTTTTTTACAACCATGTGTTTATAACGACCTTAAACGCGGAAATATCTATAAACAATCCTTAAACATCGGCAAAGTATCGCGATCCCCTAGATACTAGCACCTTTCACGTCTCCGTCGCCTCAAACCGTTTCGGGGGTACGCGCCAAATGTAGGTCGGCTCCGGGGGAGCGAGTAAGAGAAGAAGTGGGCCGGCAAAGTTGCACAGGGCGAGAGCATAAGAACTCGGTCCGGCGCGCATACGTGCACAAGAAGGTCGGCCCCCGCCTACGGCGTGATGAAAGCCAAACAACGATTCTATTTACCACGCCTTGCCCTCTTCCGCCTATATACTACCTGGGGTCATTGGCACGAAACGGCTACTTTTTTTCTTCCTCTACTTCTTATTCTCTGTTTCTCTTGCTCTCTCTCTCTCTCTCTCTCTCTCTCTCTTTCTCTTACATCGAGGTGAAAGCGAAGAAATTACTTGGGGATATGAAGCTCCAGTGGTGCGAAGGAACAGTGAAGAGCCTGGATTGAAAATTACCGAGGCGTGAGCTTCCTCTGGACTTTAGTTGGAGCGAATTATATCGTCTGGTCACTCTTGTTTATAGGTATTATTAAAAAATGTAAGACATGCATGAAAGGAGTGCGTCACTTTATAAGCCAAAATTTAGAAGGAAAACTAAAATTGGGGTTTAAATTGGTTTTAAATAAAATTGAATAACATTGAATTCCTTTACCAACAACTTCAACTGTACGTGCAGGCTATCCAAGTAGTCATCCACCTATATACTCTACAATGGCATCTACAGATTCAATAAAGATAGTCTCAGAAGGTATGATATATGGTTTATATAAATCTTAGTAAAAGTCAGAATTTAAGTTGCATGCAAGTTTTAGAAAATAATGAATTTACAAACTATCAAACTTTACGAAATTTATGTTGTACGTGATATTTTAAAGTTTTAAAAAGTACGATCTTTAAATTGAATTTTCGTATATTTTTTTATACGTACTTCTTAAATGTTTTGATCAAGAATTCAGAAAGGGAATTTGGAAATATTAAAGTTATAATGAGTAAGTAATATTGTAAAGTTAAGACTTTTAAAATGTTTAGAGCTTTTGAATTTTTTCCATTTTTTTGTTATTAATGAAAGCGTTTTCAAAAGTAAACCCTACTTTCATCGAAAACTTCTTTCCCAAAATAAGGAAAAGTTGAAGAAACTTAGTTCAGAACTTTCTTTTAATATTTTCTCAAGTAATTAAAAAATATACTGTAAAATTATTCTTTAATGTTTAACATCAATGTCTTTTTAACGAGTGTATTACTTGAAAAATGTACAAGTACAGTTTTAAAATCAAGATCTATTTACTTTTTGCAATATTATATATAGTGCTTATTATTATATATAGTGAAAAAGATTGCATTACAAAAAAAGTTTCATGTAGAAGTATAGGAAACAAATCATTAATTACAAAATGCCAACTAAATTTGAATTTCGTGAATAAAATACCAGTTTTCATTAGTTTCAATAACAGAAAAAGCTGTCAAAGCTATGTGTCGTTCATAAATGTTATATTTTTTGTGTTCTTGATTTACAATTTTACATCAGGATCGTCCATAAATTCAACAAAATGGAAAAATAAAATAGTACATATTGGTAAGCATAAATGATTGACAAAATATTTATGCATATAATTTGATTGATGAATATTTAATTTTACCAATATGCAAAAATACACTAATACGTTACTTATCCAATTATTTAGCCCAATCAATTAACCAAGAGTTCATACATATTTTTCAAATCAAAGAATAAGCTTCCCAAACAAGCCATCGAAAGCAAAACATCTTCTTCATTATCGCAAATCAGCCATGTCAATCACAAGCTAGCAACATATGATTCACTGTTTGAAATTCGAAATACAAGGCGGTACTTAACTCCGCTCGGGCGATTCGACGCCGGAATATCAAAATGCTCGCGTCGACGACATTCAACTCCCTTCCTCGTTATCGCTGCCGAGCTCGCGCTCGCGCCTGGCTAAAATGATGCTTTTCTCGAAGTTAGGTCAGGGGTGGCTTAGTTCAGCTTAGTTAACTAAGGAGACAAGAGAGCGAGGGCAGCGCACGCGGGCGTGCCTCCTTCGCTTCCTGGCTTTAATCAGCCGACGGCTTCCTCTCCCGTGTGTTCCCGCACGTTTATGCGCGCGTCTAACTGCAGAGCGACGACTTGGCTGCGCGTCGAGATTGCGCGCCTGCGAGAATTGCGCCGACGAACTCTGTTGTGTAACGCCGAATAATTGGCCGTAATTGAAGTGTTTGTCAAAGGCTTCGGTAAGGGGGCTGCTGTTGCGGCTATCGCTCTGGGATTTCATCCTGTCGGGATTAATGGCTTGGGTTAGTGGCTAAATTTAATCGCTGACAGAGCTGCTCTTCGGATCTGCGTTTCAGAGAGTGACTATGGTTTTGGTCTTCGTTTTTTCGAGTAGTTGATGAAAATTTAGTTTGGTACGTTTGAGCGTCGGTTTTAAGCGCCAACTCGAGGTGTGAATTAGCATAATGAAGCTGCTAACGGCATTAAGCATGATATTTACAGTTGAAGTAATGTTATCGCAAATTAGAAGCCAGGTTGCTGTACAACATCCTCTTCCTGTAACGTATATAGAGTTGTAATCCTAGCAGAATATATAGCAGCTTTAGTATAATAGAATTTATGGCTATCTTCCTGCAAAACTTTGTAATTAAACGTGATACGTTTGTGATACTAATTACACTTCACTGATGAACCATCGAGACATTTATAACTCTAGTTGAAATATACAATGTTTCATTGTAATTAAGAGAACCAAAAAACTATGCCGATTAAAATCAAAAGCAGGAAAAAATAATGTAAACTTTCATTCTTGGAAAATTCAAGCTCTCAAAATGAACAGTAGATTCTTCCACATTGTCAATAAAAACTACTTCTTCCACAGCCATATCCTTTACAAATCTCCAAAAAAAGGCAGACTCCAAGAACTCAAAATATCACTACATTTCCAAAAAAATAAGAAAAAAGCCGGATAATCCTCAAAATGACAGATCCTTCCAGCGAGCACTCAAATAACCATCCTTTCATCCGCAGCCCATCCCTCCCAGCCTCGAATCATTCTTCCAAAAGTAGAGGCAATTCGAGAGGATTCCCGGCTACTTTTCCAGCCTCGGCGCTAAAGCCTCCGGCATTTTTCAGGCGCGCCTTTTCCGCGCAGGAGCGCCGACTAGCCGTAATAATCGTCCTCTCCCGTCGGCGCGAAGTAGCAAAGGACGAGGGCGCCGGCGTAACGAGATTCATCACACAGGGGACGCGTCGCGCGTACGCGCCTTGGACGCCGGCCAACCAGGCCATGTGCGCAAGTCTCGATCTATTGTTCGCGCGCGCTCTAGAGCGGAAACGAAATTTCGCGGGATGGAGTGCACTTTTCTATAGGTTGGCTGTGCGGATTTTCGGCTGACTGGGGCACGAGAGCGGTGGGGACGGATTTTGATTTTCGCTTGGATAGTGAGAGGTCGGGTGGATCGGTGATGGATCTTCAGTTGATTGGTTTTTGTTAGGACGCGTTGATTAAAAGATTGGGGTGTGTATTTACAGAGTCTGGAACTGGCTTTTGTTAATATTGCAGGTTGAAGATGTGGACTAGTGGGAATAGTGATTTAATTTTTTTTTTTTTGTTTTGTTTATTTAGTGTGAGTAATTTACATCTGTTTGTAAGAGGTTATTTTTCTGGTTTTTGAGTATTGCATTTATGACTTTTCAAAAAATGGTAATAATGACAAAAATTTTCTTTGGACCTTTACTTTCTAATCTGGATTATATCTGATTATCCACAATTAAGAGACAATCTAAAAATTATAAGTGCTTTATGATTTAAGTCGATCCTAATTCAGCGGTTCAACCCTTTAAACAAATCAAGTCATAATGATCTAATTTATATCAGAAATTCAGTTTTGTAGAGTAAACATTTTTCAAGAATTTTCCACGCAATAAATTTTAATTGTACACGAAATTCATGAAAAAAAAAGTAAAATATACATTTTATCGTTGGAAACAAGGATTTAAATATTAAAATACGTACTACATTACAAGTTCATAACAACTTTTTCACTGCTCAGCTGGGTTTATTACATCTACTGCTTTGGCAGGATTCCCGGGCTAGCTCAACTGCCTATTCTTCGATACAAAGGACAGCAGCAGATAGAGGGGGAGGAATCCATACAAGTCGTAACATCCTGACGTCGGCATTAAAATAAAATTTATTCAATAAAAATGTGCATACTTATCGGAGTTGGCTTGCGCGCGCGCTGTATCGCCGAAGCCTATGAATGTCAAGAGGCTTTTTAAACTTATCCCGTGTAAAGAAAGTGAATTCTAAATCCCTATATCTAGCGGAGAACGGTTACCTTAATCTTTATACGGGCAGCGTTTATCCGTTCGCTGGTCAAGCGGAATTCCATTTTAAGAGAATTAGTTAAGGTCAAAGCCGATCGGCTTAGAATTCATTGTTTGTAATCTTTAAGAAAGTAGGACAAAATATTTAAAGAGGAGGTCATGTAAAGTACTAAATTTGTGAAAAGAAAAACATATATATCAGAAAATTCATACTTATACTGCAATAATCCACAAAAAAATGCAAATCCCTGCAATTACTGAACACAAAGCATCATACAAAGTACCCTCCTATACTAGGAAGAAGCTTTGAAGCCAGGCAAAGCATCGCGCACGGATGGGTTCGGCTCCTTTTCACATCGAGTGCCGACAAAGCTGGCCAGTAAAGCTGCTCCGGAGAGCAAAACGAAGAGAGCCGGTTCTCCCGGCCGGATTAGCGATCGGCGCGCAGATTACGAGCGGAAATTCATGCTTTATTAAGAGATGCGCGGGACGGAAAAGCGGGGCTCTCTCTCTCGCGTGCATACAGCCAGGCGAAATCGAACCGAAGGGGGCGGCCATCATGGATTCCCGAGCTAACCTACTGCAGTGGCCGACGATAGAAAGGCCGGGCGCGCACGCGGGATTTGCATTCGATTTAGCAATGATTAAGCGATCCGACCTCACTCCGCCAATCACGAGTCCAGCTTCCTACTTCCCGAGCCATTATTCGCTCTCTCGTTCTCTCGGTTCAAGTGCTGTACTCTTGGGTTGCGTGAATTTTCGGATAATTAATTTACAGTCACGCGGAGTGGGCTTGTCCGTGAGATTCGTATGTAAAAAAAGGAGATGCTGTTGATGCGATTGTCGTCGAGTTCGAGCTGCTTCGAGGACTGGATAGATGCGGATAGAGAAGGTATTTTTAATGGAAAGGGTGTGCTGCTGGGTTTTCAAGGGTTTTTATGATTTTTTTGTTTGCTAATAGTAGATGATGGAATTTTATATTTTGAAACTCTGAAATACTTATTGATTCGTTGAGTGGGTTTGAATTTTGAAAAACGCACGTGGGAGATGGAACTATTGAATATTTTTGATGGCTCAGTTTATACTATTTATTTTTATTTATAGAGAGATTTAAAATGCATCCTGAAAGTTTTATAAAGATGGGTGCAGGGTGATGAATGCTTTTACATTTTATCGGATTTGAATTTTTATACGCCGCACATGTAACACGATTTCGGCAGTATATAAATAAAATATAGTTCGAGTTAATAGAATGGATATTTACTAAAAAAAAATAGCAAAAGCGTAGTAAGTAAATACGTGAAAAAGATTAATAAAAAATTTCAAATTTCAATTCATTTCCCAAAAAATATAAATTCAATCATGTACAAACTTATCCCAAATTTTAAAACTGTTAACACTCTCATCAATTAATACCATCGCAGCGCTGCATCTCTTCCAAATACATCTATAGCTCAAACTGCGACGCAGACAGAAGTTTGATATAAATTTTACAACGAAACATTCACGCCATCAGAGAAGTTCAGGCTGGCGTCGATTGCGCCCCGACGCCGCTCGTAAAACCCGCGTCGAAGCGTTTATTAGGTCTTTGGTCCTGCTTACCATGGAACGGAGCTCTGAATATTCGATTTTATCTTATATTGAGGAGAACGCGTGTATCCAGCGCTGCAACGAATTCCCTCTTGCGTCGTGTTCCAATTTCAATTCAATGGTGATTCCGAGCGCGCTTCTTTCTCGTTTAGAGCGCGCGGATTTAGCCTTAGTATAGGGATCGAAGCGTTCATCTTACTCCAGGTTGGTTCTGCTGGTTTGAATTGCAGATTGTTTTGATGATTGATTTTTTTGGTCGGTTGAATGTTGTGCGGTACGCTTAACAGATTTTTGTTAATGTGTGGTTCAATAAATTTTTAAATAAAATATCATATAGTTCATTTTTAAACGTTGATTTATGTATCATAGATATGAACAGCTATAGGTAGTTTACCTCAGCACGGATATAGAAGTTGTTTATTTACCTCATGAGAAGTTTCACTTCACAAGTATTGAACTATATATTTTTTACTACCACTTTCGAAAAATCATATAAAACTTGTGGTTTTAAGGTTAGAGTGGAATAGATTTAAATAATAAAATATAGTTTAAGGATTGCATTCACGAATCTATTTACACATTTTTATAGTAATATTTTCCTTAATCTTTACAAGCAAATTTGTTTATTAATTCACTAAGAATAATTAATGTGAATTTCGTACGCCCAGAACACGCGTTTACATTTACCAAATTTAACGAGCGCACGTATATTGATGGTGAAAGCAACACTTGCTGGAATCGTTCATAAGCATTCGTGGAATGTATGACAGCTTCCTCTGCTTTGAATAACGCACAATACAAGCTGCATTCATGAGCGCAACGCGAGTTATCGTGCATTTTTACGATTCCACCCTGACAATTCCCTGCAAAATTTTAAAGTCAAAATCATTTACCAAAAAATAATAAATATATTCATACTTTTCAAAGTATACCCGATCGTCATCCCCTCGTATTCCATTATTTAATACCCTGAAAGAGCGAAAGAGGGATGAATCACGTAAGATATTGGCCTGGTATGGAGTTTGCTAGGCGGCAGGCTCACACGTGGCGCCGTATATGCATAAACGTCGCGCGGGCGCGCGCGGCAGAGCGGCTCTATATTCGCGCGACGACGGAGGAGTTTCGAATCCTCATTCCAGACTTTGGCCGGAATTTCGTGCCGCCACCAGGCAAAATGCCTCGGCGTGCATCAGCGCGACAATTGCGCGCTGGTTTATCCCCAGCTAGCTGGGGCCGCGCTCTCCATTATTTACTCGTGCCTGGGAGATGGAGCTTGGAAATTTCTCAAAAAGTACTGGTCCTTTTGGAGTGCTGACTTTTTGAAGGGAATAGAGTTTAATGGATTCTGAGGTGGTGTTGGAAGGTAGTTGTGCTTGTGCGAGCGGGCTTTTTACGGATAGATTATACAATCCTCTGATTTCATGAAGGAATGAGGAAAATAGAGATGTTACTAAAGAGAAAGGTAAGTATTTTTACAATATTTATATAATTTTTTATTTTATTTTATTTACACCTTTCTATAGTAAGTGCATAATTTTATGTATAAACTCAAAGTAATGAAGAGATCTAGATATTACATGGTTATCTCTTTGAAGCATTTACTTGCAAATATTATTATTAATTGTTTCGTTCATATATTGAAATTTAACTAATATTACACTATGTAGCTCTTCCAATTAATTTAAACACTTTCCTCTAAATCTGCATTTCCATCATGAATTTCCTCTTTGAAACATCCACCAACGAATCTTAAATGCCTCCGAGCCTCTAAAACAATGCTCATTACTTTCTCTCCGAATTTCCTCTATCGACACAAAGAAAAAAGAAACTTAAGAGTCTGATCACGGGGGTGAATGAAGAAACTTGACCTGCTGTCCTTCGTTCGTTCCGGTGTCGTTACCAAAAGCCATGCTTAGAGGAAAAGAAAAAGCAGGCGAAGTATAGAGCTTGTAATTCTGGCGGTCGATGGGGGAATGGAAGAACGCCGGGGAATAAGAAAGAAATGGCGACCGGAAGAGACGGCTTGAGAATGAGAATGGAGAAAAAGATGAGGCGACGATAGCACGGTTCAGACAAGAGTCTAAGTTGGTGCGTGCTCTCAGCTGCATTTTTTCCTTCGACGAAAGCGGGTTGAGAGGGTCGGGCATGGTGCACTTAAGAAAATGCGAAGGCACATTGTTGATCGACTTTAGCTAAATCAGCTTTATAAATGATTGCGTTTCATTAATTTAAAAATGTTTATTCGAAATAGTTTATTTTACTATATAACAATTGTTTATATTAAGAAAAAAATATAGGGGCGACACGAGTTAGCAACAATTATTTTACTATTTCTTCTCGCCCTGCAAACCTCGTTCGGTCTACCTTAAACTCCACATTTTTATCCAGCCGCCGTTCCAGGGCTCGAAACTTCCATCGCCCCCGACTAACTTATACATTCCTGTATCCTTTTAATTTCTTAAACACACACACACACACACACACACATATACCAAGTCTAGGCTCCTTCACGCACCGGTCCTCCTTCCTTGCCGCTTTCATCGCGGCTAAGAAATTAAATGGAAACTGCGCGCTTGCGCGAACTTAATTGAGAACGCAGAAATTCTCGCAGCTAGCGTGCCCGCGCTGCTTTTCTTTAAACTTTTCCACGGCGGAACTTCATTTGCCAAAGTAAAGCGCGAATTCAGGCTCCGTTAGTTACGTCGCGCTATTAACGCCAAGCGACAATGCCGCAAGGGAGCCGCGTCCGAGCGGATCTGGCCTTTTTCTACTGCAGCCGGGCGCAAGCGAGCGCCCGGCGTATCTAATGAAGGAATATTTTTTTCCGGCAGCACTTTCTTTGCGTTTTTTTTTTTCTCTTTTGTCGGTAGTGGAGAAGTAACGGGGCTTTCTCGTTTTGTCTTTTTTTCTTCGCCGTGTAGTTTGTTAGGCGCGGGAGGAGTGGCGCGCTCCAGAGATTAATTTCAGGGATGGAACACGCCGGCTGCAGTTGTTTCTTTTTTCGTCGTTTTTTTTTTTGGCGAGTAATAATTGAAAAGAGCCGCTTAAGTTTGTTTTGGGCGAGAATCGAGCGATCGCTTTGCCGTTGGGAATTCATTATTTTAGAGAGTTTTTATATATAATTAAATTTTTTAATTTTAACCTTGAAAAACTTGTTGAAAATTAGTATTAACTATATCGATGTATCGAGCTTCATAAATAAACTAATTAATTAAGATTATTAATGTGAGTGTGTTTTTTATTTTCTTTAAATATCCTTTTACTGTGATTCTTAAATTCGAATTTACTAATTTGAATATCCTTATCTTCATATAATTAGAAATCTATGTGCACACGATCGAACACCGCGTGAAAAAACGAACCATATGATACAAAGTCCGCCGTGTGATCGCAAGTTCTTATATCGTCCGAGGCCGCCAATTTGTTTGGCCGCCATCCAGCCGCCTTGTGAGATATATTAACGTAAAGCGGTCGCGCCAATGGGGAATTCATTGCAGTGTCGAATAACGCAGCAAGCTATAGTGATAAAGCTTAATGATTTAATGCTCTTTTGGCAGCTCCTATTACAGTCCGAAATACTTATGTTAAACAATATAAATACCAATAGTTAATTAAACCTTTTGAAATACCTTCAATCAGAAGATAAAACTATATTTTTCAGCTTGAATGTAAATTAATACTAAACTAAAATAACTTAAATGCATTTTTTGTAAGCGTTAGATATGTTTATATTGAAAGCACACAAACAAGTTCAGGCATTAATCAAGGCATATATCAAGCCATATAACTTTTATTTTTCTAAAAATATTTTTGCAACATTTCTCTTCCCTTATATTTTTCTGCTTACAGTACCTCAATAAGTCTGGGAGCGCCGAACTAAAAGAAAGTTTTTCAATCGGTCACGTGCGACTAGCCGCGCAGCCGCGCTGAATTTATAGAAAAATCGAAACTTTTTACACAGCGCAGTTTCGGATTTTATGGATTAAAGACAGATCTATGTATTTTTCGGAGCTGTTGTAACTTCACGGGCGGAGAGCGTGACTTGAGTGTACGGTTTTAATGTTCCTTCCTTTATTTTCGCGTCACGTACACAGATCTTCCAATGGAAATACAATGAGATTTCAAATTTATCTTGTATTCTTGTACTAACTTAAATTATCTGCGTAGCTTGGCTGGCGTAGGCAAGTGTTATAGTATGAAATTTGCGCACAGGTCAAGGGAAAAGCTGCGAGATAAAGAGGCACGTTTGTTTATTTTATTATAAAAGGCAGTTACTCAAGCTCATTATCATCTTATCGTTATGAAACGAGTTCATTTAAAAATTCTGCGGCTTACGCCCCTGTTTCCGCTGTCAAATGATAGAACGTGCACCTTCCTGCTTGCTACACAATTACGTTGAATAAGTAAAATTCGCTTTTCAGGCGGGCTAGAATTTCGCGCGCCGCAGCGTTATCCTTTCGTCGACGCGTAGCCGTTTAACTCTCAATTAGCGGTCCCGATTCTTCCTGTAAGCACATGCGTATTTGATATGTATGATTACTCTTGTGAAATTTACTGCGTTTTGGAATATTCATAGGCCGCTTTATTAAATAGGTTTTTATATGAACCGCAAATAACGTATTACTTACGTTTCACATTCTACATTTAGCGATAAACTTTTTGTCTCCCCAAAGAATACTAGCAGAATATAATAAGACCCGAAAAAAGTTAATTAATCGATCTCGTAACGCCCCGAAGCAATAAACAAATCCACGCGAACATGCGCGATAAATAAATAAAAAAGAAAGTAGAGCGTTGCGAATCCGGTTTGGTATAGGCTTGAGAGCCATAAGGAGGCGGTCACGGATATAGAGAATGATTCATGCGAATCCAAGAAGAAGATTGATCATTCTGCCTTGCTCGCCGAAAGCCCTCGAATCTCGGTGAATTTTATTTCCCACCCGAGGATTCGGCGTGAAGACGAGCCGACCCCTTCGCCTCTCCTTTTTTTTCCTCTCTTCGACGACGACGATGACGACGGTGCGGCCTTTGTGTGTCCCTTCTCTCAGAAGGGACGTTCGTTATGGGAGACAGAAAAGGGAGACGAATCATCGGGGATTCCAGAGAGCAGGTTTTTCGCTCGTTTCCGTTGACGTGATCTTTTTTTAGGGAGGGGGTGAAAGGATGAGACGAAATTTGCGATAACGTCGTTGGGTTTTGTTTTTGTTGAGTTTTTTCTAGAGTCACGATTGTATTTTCTGGAGGGTCGTTGAGATCAAATTGGGCAAGTGTGTTAAAAGTAGGTTTTTGCTTTTTCAAAGCCTATCTCGGATATTGCGATAGCAAAAAAATTATATTTGCAATTTTCCATTTATGGGCTATCTTTTTTACAATCTAAGCTCAAAAGTATGAAATCTGGAAGTCAAAAGTTCGAAACTTACATTTTAAACTATATAAAAAATCAAAATGTTAAAATATTAAAAATAAATATAATACAAATGCTATAATAATTTTGCTAAAATACTGGCAAAGTATTTTAACGATATTATTGTAGATTGTAACAATATTGTAGTAATATTGTAATTATATCGTAGCAATATTGTAACAATATTGTAGCAATATTGTAGCAAATATTTACTAATATTTATAATACAGCTAATTATCTCAATTTTAGTTTACTACACTTATTTTCTGTAAGAATTTTTATGATATTAAATGTAGAAAATAAAAGTTGCTTGAAGTTTTAAAACCTACATTTTTAACTTTAATAAACTTTTTACTTTTAGATTTTATACTTTCAAGTTAAGAATGTAATACGTCCAAAGACGCAAGAAATTTATAGTTTATCAGTTAAAAGGTACTCTCATCCACTAATATCACTTTTATTCTATACCTAGTACCAATTTATTATCATTTAACACTCGATAAATAATTGAGGGAAACTAAAAAGAAAACGAGGACTCGAAAAAAGATACGACTTTATTCGACTAGGAAATGAAATCATTACGAAAAAAAGATCCTAAGTTCAAGCTACCATTGCCTATGCATATTGTAATTCGAATTGTCCTTAACAACGTGATGATGTGTGGAAAGTTCTGCTCACCCGTCATTCGTGACATGGCTATTTCGACTTTGCTGATGGAGAATCACACATGTTATGAATTTTAGTTTGGCGATCTTTTGACTGTGATTAATATATCAAGTTTAAGCTGATTTTTATAACGTGAATGTTAGTGAATAGTACTACAATTATAATAAAATTACAGTAATTAATTGACATTATTAACACCGCAAATCGATATCATTGAATCCATCATAATTGTTTTATAAACACGCATATAACTATAATAATGCGATTATTTATGGAGCAAGTTTATGCTCGATTAAGCTGCCGGATATTAAACGAGATTCAATTAGTTATTTTACTAATTATATATATTGAAGGAATTTCAATACAGCATACATGACGTTTGATAACTGACTATTGTAATCTTTAGACTAACTTTGTTCTTATCGAGACAATCCCTAGAAATTTTCATTCTCTAAAATTTTAAATTATTCAAATAATTTTTAATATTACTAAAATTTATATTCATTAATTTTTAAAAGATTCTTTGAAACTTCCTTTGAGAATCTTATGTCTAATGTCATGTATAAGACGCACATCATTTAACGTAACACTTAAGTAATTTAAAAAAGGGGAAAAATGAAAACAGTAACAATTTAAATTCGATGATCCTTCTATTACAATTGGCGATCAACTCAAACACTCCTCTCCCATTGCGTTCCTCTAAATACTTAACATTCTAAAAATTTACCGAATTATTTATCCGAATCAATAAAAGCAAACGCTCAACGACAAATAAAACGAAAACCATTCCCAAACTCCGCTCCCTCGATCTCTGCACGTTCGACACAGTTGCACGAGCCCCGAGGACACGAACTAGAAAATCGGAGCTTTTTTTCCGAGGACTGGCACATGACGTTATATCCCCGCAGGGCTGGCGCGCGCTTAATAAAACATGTATCGGTCGTTGCGCCCCTTATCTTTCGAATCATTCCGTTGGTGCTGGTTTTTCCTGCTTTTTGTGCATGCACGGTGTGCCTGCGATATCAGTTAAAGGGATTTTGAGGTGCCGGAAGTGTCTCTCTTTTCCTAGGGAGATGGGTTATTTTTGTGAAAAAGAATGGTTATGAATTCATTGAGTTTTGGGAAGGATCTGGCTTTAATGGCTGGTATTGTTTTTATGTTTCATTTCGCCGAGGATGTAGATTAACTTTAGCTTTTTGATGAATTCGAGATTTCTCTTAGATTTAAGTTCAATACTGATTTCTAAAGTTTTATTTAAACTTGTAAATTTATTCGACGTTTAAATTAAATTATTACTTATTTTATGATTCAGTAAATCCACTTCTTTAATGTTAAGTAAAGCAAGCTATGTTTATATGTAAGTCGACCCCAGATGGCTTGAGGAGCTTTGACAGAAGCTTAACCAAATAAAATGCTACGATTAGTCAGCTAATATTTGCCGTCTTCGGTCAATAGCAGATCAAGGACTAGTTGATTTTGAAAGCCATGATAAACATCCAGCTTCTCTTCTCGAAGTTTCTGCCTATAATTTGATCGAAACAACTTGCCGTAATTCAATTTCAAGTTTAGAAGATCTGCTAAATCCGACTATTTATTTAATATGAGTCGGATTATCGATTTTCTTAACATCAATAAATTTAGTAATTAAAAATCACAGTAATAATGGTGCAATAAAAGTACTACTTAATTAGAAGCACTTACTATGTAGCGTGGCCTTAGAGAAAACGAATTACAGGCATCGTGCAATTATCTTTTAATGCTCTTGGCATTAAGGTGGACAACGTACATACGCGTAATTCGCCGGGATATACCTGCATAATATTCCGGCAATAAAAGAAAAACTTTCCCACTTGCGTTAGAGCAGAAATGTTAGTTTTGCAAAGCCCCCGCGTCATAATTCCATTTAATTTGAGGACTCGGGCGTTAGCTCGTTGCGGGTGTAATGGGATCCTGGGGTTTAGGAGAATGACCTAATCGTGTCTGGTTTGAAGCAGGATAGAAGGAAAAGGGTTAGGGATAGAGGTAGAATGAGAATGAGGTGTAAAGCCGGAGTGAAAGGATGGGTGCCAATGAAGGTGTAGGAATTAGGGGAGAAAAAAATGGATGAAAGAGAGGAATTAGAGAAATGAAAAACATAATTATTATAATTATTTTTTTATACATATTATCTTTTGTATGTCTTTTTAATATAATTTAATCCAATAACATTACTCTACATAAAAAATTTTTCAATGTAGTAGTACCACCAACTTTTCTTACAACAAACAGCAAACTCCAACCTTCCCAGTAAAAATTTTGGTTGAACTCGCATTACACTTTGATTCTTTAAATTTCTTCTTGCCTAAAACCGAATAGAAGCCAGAAAAAAGTGAAAAAGGCAAAGCTCGTAAGAAACAGACTCAGAAAGACAAAGTCGAGCGTAAGTCGTATAAATAGAGAAAGAACGAGCGCGAGGCGCGAGCTCGGGCATGGAAAGAGAAAATCCAGAGAAGCGCAGAACTCGCAGGAAAAAGAAGACGTATAACGAGAAGTAGCGCAGTTAATATACATTTGCGCGCTAGCGATCCGGGCAAATTGCGCTCTCGCTACAAGGTAGATAATGACGCTTTATGCGTCGCGATGTTTCGCTCTAGCTCCGCAACGAATTTTCGTATCCCCGTTGAAAGAACGAGCTCGTGGATTGGAAAAATTTAGGTCGGTTTTTATCTCTTCCCCTCCCTTTCGAAGTGAAAAATCCGCTTGAAAAAGTTCCGGCCCTCCATGAGAATCGAAAGAAAGAGAAAAAAGGAAGCTCGCGAAGGGAAGGGCGCGCAATCTTCGACTCGCACGATTAATTCTCGTGGCGCTGTAAGGTTTAAGGACAGGCTGATGCGCATTCTCCCAGATTTACCTCGTTTCTTCATCTCGAAAGTAGGATGCGACATAAAAATTTACGCGGGCTAAAGCGCGGAGATATCGCTTTCATAACGCCGCCCGCTGGCTGCGCTCGTTAATTAAGAGGCCGCACCGGAATCGTATTAAAGTAATTACGAACTTGGCGCTGAAGCAATAAAAGTTTGATTAGAATCATAAGCGAGAGGATAGCGAGCGCCAGCATCATCGTAAAAAATGAATCCGACCGGGCGAAAAGAAAAACGAGCGGGAGAAAAGATCCGCAAGCTCAGTCGGAGAGCCAGAAACGCGAGGCCACTAAAAAAGCCGATGTAAGAAGCCTGGAAAGCTGCCGTAAAAAAAACTCGCGGTGTTAAGTGTCCCGTCGTAAAAAACAAAAACGAGCGCGCTCTCGATTCTGGAAAACTTTTCCCCGCGGGCGAACAATGCGAGGCGCCGGCCGATGCTAAAAGATCCGCGAGCAGCGATATATATCTATCTAGTAGATCAGAAAATCTCGGGGCACGCGCTCCTGCGATCGGCTCTCCTTTGTCATTATCAATAGAGGGGCTATCCCTTTCTCTTATTCGCCGCTTTCCAGGCGCTCGCATTGTTTCCCCTGTCCCGGCCATTACAAACGCATTGTATCGCGCGGCAATCAGTCGGCCTTTTGTTAGCGCGAGCGGCTTTTCATTTTTTTCCCCTTTTCTTCTTTCGTCTCTAATGACGGGGGAGGGAGCGAGGAAAAGTCACGGAACGAGTTTCGAGATTGCTCGTGTCGCCTGGGCTTTTCGCTGGCCTGGCTGCGATTACGCGCTAGGATTATTGGGTATTGATTAAGGGAACTTGTGCGAATTGAGTGGTGATCGCGGTGAATGAGAGTGATTTTTAGTAAAAATACGTGAAATTTATACATTGATAAAGATTGCTCGACCAATGGCGTAGTAAGTGCTGTTTAATGTAATGTTTCTATCTGAAAGTACATATCGTTTGATATCTCGTGCAATAAACCCTACTAAATCATTATCGTTATTTCTAACCGCAAAGCACCGGCTTCTAAGAGAAATGTAAATTTCCTTTACGGCGCAGTAGAAAAGGCTGTATTTGACCAGACAAGTGCATACCGCTAAGTCAACCCTTCTATTACCAGCGACCTTTACAAGTGCCATTCAATCTGTTACGCCGCACATAAACGTTTCGTTCTCTCTCTCTCTCTCTCTCTTTCTCTTTCTCTTTCTCTTTCTCTTTCTCTTTCTCTACATCCATTCGACTTGCGGACTCACAGCTCAAAGCTTAAAGAAAGTGAAAACCTTTTCCTCATAGTCTAAAGATAAAAAAAAAGACTAAGCTCCTCACTGGCAGACTTACTTTTTCCTTTCGAAGGAAAACCTCCTATTTTCACAATCAAACCGGCAATTTCTGGACGATCAAAGTCGGCAGAGTTGTCGCTCTTCTAAGCGTAACGAGACGCAGGGGCAGAGCGGGAACGTGAAAAAAAATATCCGAGAGAAAAGCGGAAGCCAGCCTCGGGGCTCGTGCAGCCTTTATCGTTCCGCCTCGCCACGAAAAAGAATAAAGAGCTGGCGTTGGAGTTTGGAGAGAGAGAGAGAGAGAGAGAAGAAAGATAAGGGGAGAGAAAGAGGGAGGAGAGAAAGGAGCGAGCGAAAATCCATCCGAGTGTGAGCTTATCGCGCGCTGCATCAGTGCGGTTCGAGAGAACAATGAGATGTAAACGCGAGGTGTAGCCTTAGTGTATATCTGCTAGACGAACTGTTTTTACTTTTGTGTATGGCGTATCGAGCTGTGATAGCGTCAGAGTGCCAAATGCACCCAAGTCTTTACACTCTACAATATTAATGAAACGACCTTCAACAGATTAACTACTTTAATCAGTAAAAAATTCTCATTGAAAAATTTCTCACACAAACTAGAAATAATTCTCAAGAGAGTTAAAAACAAGTGGCAAAGCGGAACTCACTTTTGATCCATCATAACCCCCCGGGTTAATTAATTGAACGAACCCATCCGTACAATAGCATCGCCGTGAAATCCCCGAGTTCAACGACATCGGGCTCCCTTTAGCCCCGGCCCTCGTTCATTCATTTCCTTCCCGTGCACTTTTCATCCCCCTCTTTTAGCCCGGCGAAATGCGCGAGAGAGAGAGAGAGCTGGCGCTTTAATTGAGCGACGCTCGAAAGAACCGCGCAATTTGCCGCGCCAACGCTCGGAACTCGTTCGGCAGCCAGTCTACGGAGCAGGCGCGGCAGCTAGCCACTTGTCACACGCCGCTAACTCGTGGCCGGGAAATCGCGAATACGTGAGTGTGTCTAGTTTGCGAAGATGCGGCCGGAGGGAAGTGGTGAGCTTTTTGAATGACGCTGCGGAAACGGGGAGTCGGTTTCTTGGACGCGGGTTGAAATTAATGATGTTTGGCTGTCGGGATTAATTTATTAAGATGTAGTTGCTTTGCTTGATGAGGATCTAGATAAAGCGTAATTGATGCGTGTGCGTTGCGAGATTAATGGGAATAGGACGGGAAGTTCATAAAGTCCGACTGGATTGGATGATGACCGGAACAGTGCGAGAAGTTTGGATATTTAAGGCTACTTGATCTGTAATTGTTCGAAATTTGCTTTAACATCATTTCAATTATTGTTAAATGTATTGACAACACTTGCATAGTAATAGTAAGAGATAAGCAAGTGTAACTTACTAAAGTAGCCTTACTTACATAATAACCCAAGAGCTAAAAGGCAGTTTATTAATTACCATCTCCGTAATTTGAAAAGTAAGCTCTTTTCAAGAAGCAGCGCCACTACATCAAGCAACTCGCGCACGTTCCGCGTTATACGGCAAGCATCCGACTCGAATATTCAAGCATCTCGTATCCATATATTTTCCTTGAGCAACGGCTCCCCCAGAGAGATTGTGCAACACAACACACATACACACACAGCGCGCGGGAAAACGCGCCAAGATACGTACATCCCCCGCTCGATAATAATTCAGACAGTCAGTCTCTCCCCCTCTCTCTCTCTCCTCTTTCGTGTAATTCCTTTATGAAGCTAGCGAGCCACGCATTATCGCGGTACTGCATGAAATATTGATTGGCGCCGGCGGGGCGGTAACACCGAATTTGCCTAATCTTGCGAAAACTCCCGCTCCGTGGAGGGATGACTAATCGGACGAGCGATGATTTTGCGGGAGAGAAGCGAGAGAGGGAGAGAGAGAGAGGGAAGAGCAGCCCTGATTATGATAGAGGATACAAATCGCCTTTCCCGATGCTTACTCGGAATGATTGACGAGTGGACGCGCGGAGGCGCCGAGGTAAGAGGCTCCTAAAGTGCTTTTAGATGGCTAAAGTAGGGGAATCTATTTTTGGCAGGATTATGAGGAAAGAGAGTCTGATGGAAGGAATGAGTAATTGGACTGGTTGAACGCTTTGCTGCTAATCAAGTATTTCTTATAACGTCCATAATTCATAAATTTTTTCTATGTTTTTGTTTAAGAAAAACTATTTTAAAATTAGATTTATAAATCTTCATATTTTCTGGAATGACCGCGCAAATAAGTCTTTCCATGTTTGCAAAAACCGAAAAGAGCAGCAAAACTCCAAAAGCTCATACCGGAAGCCCGACAACTCAAAATTTCGCCTCGACATACTCCAACGCGGGCAGGAAGCCATGTAAAGAATTTTTCATCCCTCCGCAAAGCCCAATAAATCCCGCCTCATTTTTACAGTGCCGGCCGCGCATGCCATAAAGCCCCCCGATCGCACACCGGAATCAGGCGGAATTTTGCCGACTTAACCGCGCCGCCGCGAATTTAATCTACTAAATACCGGAGGCTTTTGCGGCCCGCTAAGGGAATAGCAATGCGAGCTGCGGAGCCTCGGCGCTGCGGCTGAGCGAGCGCGACTGATGCATATAGCTTCCAATTAGTCGCTCGATACGTGCAGCGTGATGCGTAACTGCGGCAATATGCGTTATTAGCTGGGCCGAATTGGGTCGATGCTTTCGACCTTCTGGTTTCGATTATTTCGGTTTTTCCGGCTGTCGGTTCGGCTTGGTTTTGGATAATGAAGATTCGGGGTGACGGTTTTGATTGTAGGTGGCCGGCTGATTGAGAGGGAGAAGGTTTCTCTTTGTTTGGGTTGATGCATGCTGTGTGCGTTTGTTATCGAGCGAATAAGATTAGGAGTGACTCGAAAGGCGCTGGGAGTAAGATTCAGATGGATTTATACGCTTTTAATCTCAATTGTTGAATAAGACAGGTTGATCCTGTTTTGGAAAGACTTTTGGCTTTAATTGCGGGAAGCTTTATTCAAAGAAATTTATTGCCAGGAATCAAAGTAAACTTAATCAACGCTGGATAGTCGTGCTTTATTGGAGTTTTACCTGATTCAGTAATTATAACTAAGGAAAATAAATGGAAAGGCGATTTAATACTGCTTTAATATTATACTTTATTGCAGTCATAAAACCAAACATATTCTAAATTTACACGTAATATTGTAGCCACAACAATAAGCAAAGAAAAGACAGCCAGACTCCAGCGAACAAATATCTCTCATATTCGCGGGTCCGAGAATGATCTGTCGACGTTTCTCGAGCAATTTCACTCGTCGACCTGATAAAAGTCTTTTAACTGCCCGTGGACTTAGTCTGCGAGCCCGGAGAGTCGCTCGCCTATTTACCAACGCTGAGCGAAATAAGTGAGAGTCACAGTCGTTACGGCGATAAGAAAGTGTTTACGAGAGCGCCGCGAACGAAGAAGACGAGAAAGAGGCTGAGAATTCGAGTGAGAGAAAATTCCCATCGATTCTTGGTTAGGCTGCCTCCGCTGTGCTCCTTATCATCGCTCCTTTCTTTCCTTTCTATTACGCGTTTTATTTCTCCGGAGCCTACTGACGGACGTCGGAGCTATCGTAACTTTCGCGATTACGTTTTACTCTCGTAGTTATATAATTAAGTGCATGTCGTTCGCTGAGAATTACAACGGCGGCGCTCAGCCGGAATTCAAGAATGTCGTTTTCTTCAACCGGTGCTCCCAGAAAGAACGAAATTAATTAACTTTCAACTGCATCTCGAGAGAAATACTTCAACTCTCTTGCAAAGTTCCGCCAAACTTATAATACGCGTTATCCTTTCCCAGAAATAAGTTTATTCAAAATCCTAGGGAAATTATGCGGACCTTCCTGGAAATCCAGCCAAATCGCCCGTCTTAAATCTCTTTGCTCCCAATTAAACGCATCTCCAAACGTCGGCGAGAAACTTTCTCGAGGGCCGCACCTACACAATAATCCAAAACGAGCGTCGCGCGTATCTGTTCTTTTTCGAACAAAGGTATCCTCGCGTATCGTCTTGCTTTCACCCCAGCTCCGCCCTTTCTACGTACTGCTCCCGAATGGATAGTTCGGCGGGGGAGCGATATATAGCTTCCGGAGTTATCTACGGGCTAGTCGGCAGCAAAGACCTTTGCCGAAACTTTGCTGACTTCCCTCGATGCCGATGGATAAGTGTATGTGCGTGTGTGTGTGGGTGTGTGTGCAGGCAAACATGTCGACACTCGGGAGAGAGAGGCCGTAATTCAGATCAGTTTCCGGACCAGCTCCGTTCCATCTCTTCAAAAAATGTGCGTTCTTATTTCGCATGATGCGACTGAGAGGAACTGAAAGTCGCGCGAGAGGAACGGAAGAGAAGGTTTTATATACACACGATAATTTATAGTCGACGCGTGAATTGTTTTAGGAATGTCAGTCTATTTTCCGAGGAAGGACACAAGTGTAAGTACGTTCGAGTGCCGAAAGGACGATTATAACATACATATTTATTCTTGAATCGCAATTTAAAAAACGAGCGACGCAGTTCGAGTAACCAGCGGCTTGCCAATTTAAAAGGCAAAGCTGGCAGTCGGTGCTGTGGTAGCAGAGCCGCGTGCTCGTCACGAGTTAATTAGTGTTTTGTAGAAACAGCTGAAGTAGAATCCACTTGGCCGTTCCATTTTTTTCGGCTTTACCCCTTCTCTCTCTCTCTCTCTCTCGTAAGCCATTCCTCTTTTGCTTCCTTGCACTACCAAGTTTTCTACCTCTTTTCTCGTATTTTTTTTGCCTAACTCGTTAACACGTATACGCACATGCGTAAAAAATACAATCGGAAGTAAACATAAGAAAATTAAAGTCTGAGTGCGCTAGACTTCCCGCTTTAATGGCAGAGAGAAATGAAAAAATATACGATAAGACACTACAACGTTTAAAACAGACTCAAGTTAAGGCTTCGATGGTGCGAAACGAGATAATAACGGTTTATTTCATCGCGTGCCGAGAATAAATTTAATGCGCGACTGAGACGATCAATATGGGTGAGCCAAAGAAGAATGTGGTATTGGGCATGCTGCATGATTTTATCAAAATTTTATAATTATGAAAATTAAATTAACTTTCAAAGTAGGGGTTTATTATTTTTCTGAATCTTTTCTTTTCAGAATCAAAATATATCTCGTGCAATCTTTTACCGTGAGCCTTATTTGAAATTCGAAACAAAAGAAGAAGCAGCCATTTTTATTCTCTTTGGATCTTGTGCGCGCTAGGGGACACAGTCAAAAAGAGCCTGGCTTCTGTACACCTAGCGTTGCAATCTCCTTGAAGGCCAGGATTCGCAAGGGAGTAACGGAACTAGAAAAAAAGCCATTCCCTCCGCCCGAAGAAGAAAGTGTTTCTCGAGGCGAATGGACACAAAGTGAGAGAGTGAGAGAGAAAGAGAGAGAGAGAGAGAGACTCAATACTATCTTGGTCCAAAGGAGCCGGTTATTTCGTTATTTCGTCGGTACGAGTCAGAGATACTCTTGTTCTTACGAAGCTTACACGGTCCCAGTAAGAGAAACTCACGATTTCGAGAGAGCGAAAATCTTGATGGGATTACCGAACGCGAGTAGATAGAGTCTTCGGGCTGAATTGCGAATCAAACAAATCGATATGGTTCGATTCATATCTTCATTCAAAAGCGGCATGTATACGTATGTACCTACATTCTTATACTATATAATGCAATAATGGAATTGCATGATCAAACAATGGGTTACGATTGTTTACATACGATAAAAGATAGAGAATAAAGTTAGAACAATTTAGTTACTACAGAATCTTCCAAAGAATTAAAATTATTTGCACTGAATTTATTTTTGATTTCACAGGTAAATATACACCGCTTAACTCGTTAATTTTATTGTACTTCCTTGATTTTATGGACTCATTGTTGATCTTTTACGGATAAGACCATAAAATCAGAACCCCAAAACCAAGCCAGGGGTTATCGAAGACTTTTGCAAACATCAAATGAGCTCCAGTCCCTCGATGGATAGCTAATTAGGCCGTGGCTGCTCAGCCAAGCGGAGGGATTCGACGATGTCCTTATTATCAGCGTAAGCTGCCACTACTTCGTTTAAGGACGTACTTTCGCAAAATCAAATGCCAATATTTTTGCATAAAATTAAAGTATTTTGTTTGTAGGGTCCATA
>UELX01001250.1:0-47872 GCA_900480035.1 Eupelmus urozonus
TATATATATATATATATATAGAAAAAAATTAATATTTAATTATAATATTTTTTAGAATTTTAAGTTAAATTAAGTACAAGAGAAATATGTATCTAAAATCTTAGGGTCAAATTAAATTAATTATCAAATCTCCAAAACATTTTCAAAAGTTTTAAGTACAAAGTTAGAAGGATATGCAGTAAGTTCTTTACGAAAAAAACTCATGCAATTCCATAAGTCCCAAATTACGAAAATTAGCGAAGAAATCACTAATAAATAACGTTAACACGCAAAACCTTTCACTATAAATAATAATAATTATTTAAAAAAACAATGAAATCTCAGCTAACCTGCGACCAGTAAGACTGCGGCCTTTTCTTCTCCTTCTCGAACTGCGAGACGGCCAGCCTGACGACCACCTCGGGCTTTTTAAGGTCTTGCGAATCCATGAGTATCTTGGTATCGGACGCTGGTTCGTCCTTCCTCAGCAACGGATCCAACTGTTTGTAATCGACCTCGCGGTCCTTGCGCAGCGGATCGTAGATCTGCGAGCCGTTTAGTGCCCTGTGGTGATTGTTGCGCAGATTTTCGGCATAGTAGTGTTGTTGCTGGCTGGACCTGGCTTCTGACTTATCGGACTGCGGTTCCTGGGCCTGGCTGGACCTGGCCTCGGTCGGTGCCGATTTTGACGTATGCTTCTTGTCAGATATGAGGGCGACTTGGCTGTTGAACGGGCTCACGTTCGTGAGGAGGGTGGCGTTCGAGGCGCAGTCCTGGGCCAGGCTCGAGCTTGCCGTCGAGGAACGCGCGATCGACGGCACCCTCGTGTAGTACTTCGGCAAGATGGCGCGCTCCTGTAAGGATTGGTGAAGGGAATCCATTAGTTTGAGGTTGTATATTTTTTGGGTTGGTGTTGGAAGAGAACTGGGTGTTAACAGAAATCAGTGGTGTGACTTGTAAACAATGTGTCATCGAATTGTGAGAAAAATAAACGTGTGGAATAATGTTCTTGTGTATATGTATAAAGAAATAGGACTTGAGAAAATGAGAAAATGGAACCAAAATGTTTTAATGTGTAAAAATTTGAGTACAAAACGATAAAACTTTTATCACATGCCCAATGCTAAGAAAAAGAACGAATGAATTTAGAAAAATAGCCTTACTATACTTCAAGTCAGCAGGTCATTATTTCGCATCAGACAAGTCTTATCGCATTTGACGCCATAGATATTTATGAATTTCACGAAATCTAATTTATGTCTCTAGATACAGATACATATTAGCTTTGTTCAAAAATTTAATTTTTGGTAATTGCCTCGATATTTCCGAAGATGCACACTTGCAATCGCTGCCGGCTAGATAATGCTTCCATGTCATGTGATAACCGCAAGAATTTACCAAATAGTTAACCGCAATAATGATGGAAATATTTGATCAATAACAAAATTTTTCGGTAGATTGTAAAGCATCATCGCAATAGCTAGATAAGTAGCCCAAAATTTTTTTCGAAACTTTCCGACATTATATAAAAAAGTTAAAGTAAATGAATTAAAAAGATTTTACAGTCAATACGCAGTATCCTTAAACAAAGGAAACGTAATTACAATGTTTGTGCATCGAACAAAGAGATATATATCCAAGACACATGCAAATGGGTTCGTTACCCCATTTCACTTTATAGGGTTGTCTTCTCTCTTTATCAAGCTCAACACGCGTACTATCGCGTTCCATTTACACAATTTGTTCTTCCCAGATTTCGCAAGCTCATGCGTTAAGACGATTACAGAGAAAAACGTCGATCGAAAGATGGGTCAGCTTCAACCGCGTTTTTCTTTAGTTAATAGTATAATCTCGCGCTGGACCAATCTGGTAGTTACTGGCGAACGTTACATGATAATGCTGGAAAGGAGCTAGCGAGTAAACAACCAGTCATGCTGCCAGACGCTGATTTCAGGCATTTTTCAGTTCATAGTTGGCTTAATTTTTCTGAATGTGCAAATGATTGATAAGAGTGTGTATTATTGAACTTGATCGAGAGGATTTTTTCATGCATGAATAAAAGTTTAAACGATAGCATCTTTCTGCTTTATATTTTTTTCTAGTTTTTCATCATTTAATTTCCGGTCAGTTTGCAAGTTTCTTTCGCCAATCAAATCAAATTTCCCATTGAAATTGTGTTTTTTTACACTGTTTTGTAATAAGATAGTTCGTGTGGTAATAATACGATATACGATTTTAAAGATTATATATTTTGATATTAAAATATGAAAATGAAAAAAATGCTAAGTCATTTTTTGTACTATTAGCCATGCTGATCAAACATGAAATGCATTATAAAAAAAATATATTTCAAAAAGTCTTCCATAGTCGAAGGAAAATTTCTATATTTTGTGGAAAAAAAATAAAACTGTGCATGCGTGCGTAGTATATATTTCATCATACAAGTTTACCATCTAACTAAATTAATTAGAATACATTTTATTTAAAGGTTATTAAGATAAATTATACTGCTACGTTAAAGAAACGGCACATTTTTAAAATTTAATAATCAAAAATGTTAAATTTCGAATAACCTGAACTACTATAGAAAAATACTTTGCAATATTACGCTATTTTAAAACAAAACGAATCTAACACAGATGAAAATTTACAATTAAGAAGAAAATCAATAACTTTTACTTCAAAATCTTTTCTCATGATAACACATCCTATAACACTTTCACTAATGCATCACCAATTTCACAAAAAATATAAAATAAACAATCTAACGAATGAATCGCAATCTTAACAACAAATTATGAAAAACATCAAAAACAAAAGGAAAAAACGTACCACATACACAACGACTCTTCACATAAACTCTGCTCACGAATCCCAAATTTACGCAACTAAACCGAATCCGTCACTAAAGAGCCGAAAATCACTTAGTCAAAAGTCCGCCTATTTGTCCCCATAGACCGCTGATCTGCGGCCGTCTCCGCGATAATGCACAAGAGGAACAATACAGCGAGAGACACTGAGACGTTTAAGAGGGATAAGAACCGAAATGGACTATTTATATGAGCGGGATTTATCAGTTTTAACAGTGTCGGGCCGATCGAACGGCCAATAGGAAAGGGAGCCAGCTTCTCTTCGTTCATGTTTAGTTGAACTTTTATCCCCGAGCCAAGACTCCGATAACCTTTCTCAACTCTGCGGCCACGCACACGCGCGCGAATGCATGTGTCGGCTCGGTCTGCAGAGACTTGATGAGCTTCGCGCAAATGAGGAGTGAAAAATTAGTTTTTCCATTAATCAAGATAAATTATATGACAAATTTGTTTTTCTCGCGTTTCGCGACCTCTGATATTAAGAAATTGGAGCTTGCGATCCAGTTATTTCTTGTATATTTTTTTAAATACAAGTTATTATAAAAATTGATAGTTCTTTAGCTTAAGTTCAACAATAAGTACTGAATTGATTGAAAGTTGATTTTAGTTTATGTCTAATTATACATTTTGTTTTTATGTTGCAGGTGAGTCCCAGTTTTAGAAAGCGCCTTTATCGTTTAATATTAAGATAAATTTCAAATAGATTGGTATGTAATTTCTTTTATCTATTACCGTGTATACGGAATTCAGAATTTAATCAACGAAAATTAAAAATATAAATATTTTTAAGTGACAATTTATTATTTTGCTGAAGAAATAATAAACTAAAAATTATGAAATAGTTTTATTAAGACAAGTGACAAACTTTAATAAAGTAGCCGTGATTTTTTTATAAATTATTAAAATTGCTTAAATGTACGAATAATATTTATAAATTAAATGAAGTGAATTTTGCAATTTAAAATTTATTGAGTATGAAAGTACTAAAAAATAAATTTAAAATGTAGTATTACATCCACGCATGCGTAAGTGCATTTACAAAAAATAAGTAAAGTTCCTATTCAATGATTTTCCAAGAACCGAGAAAGTCTAAACAGAGAGCATAATCACTAATTACATTACATAACAATTTGCGTGATAGCAAACGAAATTTTATTATTTTCATCAATTTAATTATCTTCTTAATTATGCAAAAGCTAACTTCTTTGTAGTATTTTTTGGAGAATCAATTAATCAATTGTTTAAAAACGCATGTGATATATCTACTCAAGTTTACTCGAATATCGCTCTACTATCAAAGTTTTTTAAAGAGGATTTTATTGTCCTGTCATCGCTAGAATCATTAGTTCCAAATGTTCTAACGCTGGAGATACGATATTTTATTGTTTGTTCATGCAAAATGTCGTCAAAATTTTAATGACGTTTAAATTAGAGATGGACTAAGAATAGATCTTTTCATTTTCTGTATCCGATTGTGGTACACAATTTTTTTCGAGTGTAAATGATTCCCTGACCTTATTAATATATTATCACAAATTTTTATAAGAACGTAAATAATCTCAATTGCTCTACATTAAATAAGAATATTAATTAAGCTTCCATTATAGATTGACAATAATGTAATTACAATATTGTACATTTGTTCCGCATTCGTGTTTATATTTTTGAGTCGATAAAATTTACGATCATTGTTTAGAGTAAAAGCCATAATTCAATCATCATCTTTCCTTGGTATGCCTAATACTTTATAACTTATACAATGCCAATATAAATTCAAATGTTGTTGCAAATGATAGAATTTTATCAAAAGTTGTTCGAATAACTACAACTAAACCATATTTATATAAAAAGTAATAAATTTTATACTTTAAAATTTTTTAAAAATAACTACTTTTTCGCAATAGTTTCTCTCAATTATCCCATTAATTCAACGCAAATGAAAACTAAATTCTTTTCTCTACATTTCATGCATGAACATCCAGCCGTCAACCTCCTAAAAGTCTTATCAGAACCCCGTACCCTAAATACGCGATCAATCGGCGTTAGATAATTAACCAAAACACCCAAAAAAGAAACAACAACAAAAAATTTACGCAAGCCCAATTCACTTAAACCGCGCGCGTGCTGATAAGCGCGCCGTCAGTAGTAAAAACTGTCCCCTGCCAGACGGCAACACTCCGGCTACCGGCGCGTGTGATCTTCGCAGCAAGTAGGCGTCTTCTCGTCTACGTTTTTCTCGACGATAAGCGAGTTTACACTTTTTTTTTCGTGTTTGATTATCGCGCAACGCGAATTGTTGGTGAGAAATTTTTTATCGCTGTTTCGTGTTACATTGTATTCTAATTGGTTCGGTGATTTTGGTTGAATTTTGATTGTCGATGCATCTGCAGGGTTTATTTACGTTTTCAGTACTGAATTCACACGTGAAGAGTTCATTGATAAGAGAGAGTGCATAAAAGTCGATTCGCGATTGTTTGATTAAATTATAAGGAGCCGAGGACAGAAACTGAAATTCTTATCGTATAGTGGGAATTTAGCATTGACCGGATTCAATGTTGTGAAGCGTTGCAATGTAGAGGAAAGAAGATACTGTTTGTTTTAATTGCGGTTATACGGCATGAATTAAACATAAATAACTTTATTTTATTAAAAAATAAATTATACAAATATTGATTAAAGTTTGAAAAATATAGTTCAGTTTCATAACATCTAAAATTCTTATCGGTTCAATATCGAATACAAAATATTTTTTTACTTTAATATGAATTCAACAAGTGATACAATGTGTTTTCCGAAACTTATTTATATTAGCATTAACAAAGATAAAAGGCTTAAATTGATTTATTTACAGTAAAAATACACTAATTACACATCTCAATTTTTATACAACGATAATCTCGCTTAAAAACCGCAAAAAAGAATCTCATCCGTTCATCGCTCCCTCATCATCACCACGCAAGTCACGTACAACAACAACCAATCCAACCCAATCAAATACCCTCCTAATTACACCCGCAAACAATATTCAATCAAGCATACAAACGCCAACAAAAAACCATCTCCGGATCCTCAAACTCAACTCGACCGATCAAGCCCAACTTATACATTTACCCACCGGTTTTTTCTTCCGCTCATTATTCATCGACGCGCGTATACAAACTCACTCGATGAAAAAGCGAGAGTGCGACAACAGATCGCAATTTCACGTTCTAAATTTAAACCCGGCCGCTCTGAAGAACCAACCTGCTCCGCCGAGAGCCGCTCAATTCGCTCTCCAGCGCCAGCCTCATGCGTAATGCATTTTACCGCATTCTTTGCAATTACAAGTTTCGCCCGCGCCGTGTCTTGTCCCCAGCGCTTTCGGGGATTTTCCACGGCGAGGTGCGTTGAACCGTTTTTGCTTGGCGCTTTTTCTGGACTGCTGACTTGTCGCTTTTTTGCGCGATCTACATGGCTCTTCGTTAAGAGGCTTTTATTAACCGGCGGTGCTTTAGTAGCGCGGTAATCCGATGTAATTAGAGAGAATATTAACGATGGAATCGTCGGGATTAATTTGAAATCTGTCGCGGCTTAGGTGAGCATCGATTGCGTAAGCCGGTGACGTTTATAAACCTATTAGCGAATTCTCTGCGTTCTGATTTTATTTTCGATCGAACGAGCTTATTTATATCTATGATTGAAGAAACGCTGGATGAACAGGTTCGAGATGACGCGTCGATCCACGTAAAATCTCGCCACCCGTAAAAAGTTCGAAAATAACGCCGAAAATTGAATACCCGATGGATTACGAGGCCCGCCCGAAATATCGATATCAACGCGTCATTGGCCGTGTTTCTCGCGGCGCCTGCCGATTTTTCGAGAAAGGCTGAAAATTACGTGCACTAAAAATCGCTGAAGTCGATTCTCCGAGCAATGTATATACTTTCTTGCAGCACGCGAGGCTGGAGTACGATAGACATATGTCAGCGGTCTCGAAATAGCAGGAGCTAAATCCGTTTCGATTGGAAAAGAAAAACGTGAGTGGACGGATTCCTTGCGATGGTCCTTGCACTCTTGACTATCGGTTCTTGTCGCCTATTCTTGCGTAGAATGATAAAGGAGAAAAGTAAGCGCTGAATCATTGGATTGTAAAAGAAAAAATTTGGTAATTGGGGAGAAAAGTGAGTTTATCTAGAGGCATACTGAAAGAGATAATTGACTGCGTCCTTTGTAGATTCTTGGAATTTCCATTTTATCTTTAGTTTTACATGTGGTGATATGACATAATGCTTCAAAGACGCAACATTTCGATAAATTCTCAAAAATTTACGATATTTTAAGAGTGAACAAAATATTTATTTTTCTAATTTAAACAACTATCAGTAAACATAACGTGCAGAACTAACAAAATTTGTCTCATGCATTGCATCCACATTCTGGTCCCTCTGAACATAAAGACATAATGTGCACTGGTTGCATCCACTCTATAGTCTAGACATAATCCGCCAATCATCATAACATTCAGTATCAACGTACCGGAAAGGCAGACTGACCGACGACGGAGCGGCATATTTAGCGCTGCGTCCACATTACAAAGATCACAGGGATCACATCTTTCGAATGATAAAAGCCATCGCGTCGTGCGCGCTATAAAAACAAAAAAAAAGTACACCAATATGCATTCACTTCCGCTTCTTCGATTCCTCAACTACACGTGAAGCAGCTTCTGAAATCGCTTTTTCTCATTGTTTCATATTCATGAAGTGCGAGTCGTCGACGTTCCATAAATAATCGAAGAAAAGGTGCCTAAGCTTGTGCAAGTGACACAGGGTAGAGCGAATTTTTGCGATAAGGAAAGCCATCATTGTGTATTATGTCAGCGCGTCTTACAGTTGCGAGTGCGTGTGTATATTTGCGAAGACGCGTAATGTGTGGATTTGCGCGTCGCCTTGACATTTCGCCTTGAGATATGTTCAATAAGTGGGTAGACACGAGAAAATCATAAAGATCCCGCGTGAAGAGAAAATGATCTTTGCCTGATTGCTCGGTTTGACGAAAATGTGTTCATTAGAAGCGTGTAATCTGATGATTTGATTTGTTTGTCGATGGTGGCATTATATCTCTGTACAATATTTTGATTTATAATTTATTTTTTTATTTTTTAAAAATATTAACGAATAGAATATTTAATTTCTTTTATGTGTTTAAAATTTTAAATTTCAATTAATTAGTAAAAAGTATTAATTAGATATTTTTAAAATATTCGGTTTTGAATAATTTCTACGTTTTAACTACATTATCGACCGTCGTTTGGAATTCGTCCTGTACTTATCATCCGGTGAACGATGACGCTGCGCATGCATCGCTAAGGAAGAAAAAAAAATAATGAAATACCGGTCTTCCGACGGAATCTGGCGGAGAAAAAGTGAAACTCCAGAAAAGACTATAGTTGCGTGCATTTTATTACAACAGGTAGTGTATCGATTTCCGGTAACAATAATAGAATTGTTTTTTTACTTTTCATAATAACTTAAACACTCATAAACAATAATCTAAATTTAAATTGAAGCATTTAAACAGAATCTTATATAATCATTAACTTCTTTTACTAAGATAATTATTAAAAACAAACGAAAGCTGTTATCGTTATTGTTTCGCTAATCACCCAACGTTCTCTAGGTCATCCTAAAAATAAAACGAAAGAGTATATAATTAATCTCCATTAAATTTTCGTTCCGACAAATCCACCACTTTTATTTTCTCCGTCCCATTTCCTCTACGCCTCCGCTCCTCGAGTCCAACTCTTTTTTCGTCCCTCCATAAATCTCCAACGTCGCTCGCAGAAAAGAAAAGCGAAAAAAGTGAAATAATATCGCTGCTGATGACGTTACAATAGCCCATACCGCACGCGCTAAACCACGTGCTTGGTAGGCCTCCAGCCACGTGGTCCGCCGACGACAATGTAAACTTGACATTTTCACGAAATTCTTATAAGAGCGAAGAGTTCCGCTATCGCTAAGCATCGGCTTTCTTTCTTTGATTTGCCTTGACGTCACTGCAGGCATTATGTCGGTCATTTGCGCGCGCGCGTTTGCTAATTTTTCCTTAGTTTCGTTCTAGTTGGAATTCGAATCGACATTTCAGCGCGCAGTTTCGTTATTTGTTTCTACATGCCAACCGAGGCGTGTCTTAATTTTTTTGAAGATACCCAATTTCCCGGCAAACGTAACAAAACGTTTTTCAAATAAGCGCAAACCGCAGAACCAGCCGCCGAGCAAAAATTTCCAATTGTTACAACAAACCAGCGGCGTCGCGACACGGAATTTGTTTATTTACGTTATCCGGCCAGCGCGACCCGATATCCCAGATTACGCGCAATTACGCAAGCCCGATTTATCGCTTCTAATATATACACTCAAGCTTAAGGCCCGCGAAACCGTCTCGACGTCCTGGCCCGTCCCGATAAACTCCCTGATAAGCCAACACCCTGCCGACAATCTGCAGACGGATGTGTATAGACCGTCTCGAAAGGCGCCACCAGCGGACTTTCCATTACGCTCGAGATAAGCCAGTGCGTGGGCGGCCGCGCTGGCGCACGTGCTTTTTGCGATCGCGTAAAAATAGACTAGATGAATCGGCGTTGCGTCACGGGGCTAGACGCTTCGAGAGAAAAGTGCAGCGAGGGTCAGGGTCGTGCAGCCGTTGTGCCAGTTTTCGTTTTCTCGCTTAATTTTGGCTGATTCACTGCGTTGAGTAGAAAGTTCATCGAAATGATTTATGTTATCGTGATCTTTATCTTAATGTGGATTCTTTATTTGTTTGGAATCGCGTGCTTTATTGATTATGAGATAAGCAGTTGGCTGGATTATTTTTAATTATTGATTATTACAAAGCTGTTTTAATGAACGTGTTGGTCGTGCGATAAATTAACACTACGTCGAGTCTACATTTTAATTTCCATTTAATCAAGTTTCGATTTTTGACCCGCGAAAGATTAAGCGAATCGGTATTTTTATTATTACACACAAGCATAAGTGTAACGCGACTTTCCTTACATCGACGCGCCACTAATACCGAGAAAGAAACTGATGAGTCAATGATCTTCAACCCGTGAAATTCGGTCAAAGTCCCCCGCGAACTTAAAAGTTTCGCAAAAGCGTCGACTCACGCTGACAAAGAAAAGAGGCCCGCGTCGAAAGTAACCACATAAACCTATATGAACGGAAGCATTCGTATATACATCATCCCGAGCACTACCGTTCGCTTCAATTCTTTTTTCTCTTCTCGCTCATCTCGGAGGCGCCTAGACGCCTAGCGCCTATGCATCTAGAGCCGAGAGTGCATCTTCCAATGGGTATTTTCCAAGAGACTCGCGTGGCATTAAAATTTTCCATTCATCGCCGTTATAAGTTTTCTTGAATCAAGCAAACCCGTTTAGCCGGATAGTCTCTTTTCTTTTTTACCCGCTCTTTATTTGCTCCTTTTGAAATTAAAATCAGTGATTACATGTATATACAAGAAAGAACACACTGCATTCGTTTCGTTTTCTCCTCTTTATTAAGCATATTCTGGATACACTGAGAGAAGTGCCGCCGCACGCGCGTTTTCGTCTTTTTTTTTTCGTTGCAGCTGACTTTTACAGACAGTCGGCAATTTTCAAAACGAACAAGCGAGGGAAGAGACAGGGAGCTGCGAAGAGTGAGTGCAGGCTCTCTCGGCTCTTTATTTATAAAATCGACTGAAACTAGAAAAATACAATTTATCATATCGTAATAACAATAATTTATTTTCTCTAATTAACAATAGTACAGGATAGTTGCATCAGACGCTGAAAATGTAACGTGTTAAACCCAGATAGAATCGACCATTTCAAAGATAATGCATCTATTGTACTGTAAACAAATAAAAGCTGGCATTACGTTGGAACAGCCTGAAAATTGAAAAGCCCACGCAGGAGCCAATTATAGAAAAAAAAGAAGTTGGGCAACCTCCCGCAATCTCTGAAATCCAAGTTTTTCCTCAATTAGCCGGGTCGATGCAGAAGTTTTTTTTTTAATCGCCCGATACGCGTTACTAAATAATCGGGCAACAAGTACAATATTTTCTTTTTATTATTCCTTATATAGGAGCATACGGAAGCAGGTCGCGGGAAGATGTAAAACATTCGGGATTGTTGAAAAAGTAGAGGCGAACGCGTAATTCTGTACAGTTGACAAAATAATTGTCGAATGTTTGAATACAACTTTTTATTGGCCCCGATAAAGCGTTTACGAGCGCGGCAGAAAGCTTCGCGGCATAATTTTTTTTTTAAACAAATGCAATTATTTACTTATCGCTCCGTTTTTTATCTTAATTGAAAATAATTACAATTTCACCGGTAGTTCTTTCTTTTCCACCTATAATACCGATTCGTAGCTCACCGACCTTTCGCGAACTCTATACGTTATACCGATCCATTATTTATCCGAACCAAGCAGCAACAAATCAACGTTGCCCAACGATTACCTCCCGCGCCAAAAGCTAACGTAAGCCCGTTAATCCATCGCCAATACCAATTCCAAACCGATCCATTCCAACCCTGCGATAACCACCTAAAAAAATTCCAAAAAATCCTCGAGGGTAGCTCCTCCCTCCCCTCAATGAAAAAAGACTCGCAACAGAGAAAGTCAGCCGCCTAGCGACCAAACGAGCAAGACAGACCGAGAGAGAGAGAGAGAGAGAGAGAGAGAAAAGACGAGTACGGCCGGCGAGCGAAGGATCGACGGCGGGGCGGCGAAAGAAGGAGAGAGTGCGAGAGAGAGAGAGAGACAGATAGAAAGAGAGAGAGAGAAGCGACCGGGACGTGCGTGTAGGCGCCGTGCGTGCGCCGGGGCCAAGGAAACACATGGAATATTCCAGAAGCCGGCCTCCTACACGAGAGGAGAAAGAGCTGCGCGCACCAGCTTTCCTCGCTGCCAAAGTGCGTATCTCGCGGGTATGCATGTGTAGGCACAATTGCCGAAGATGATGAGGCTGATGATTGGCGAGTTGGTGATGGCCCGGCGCTCTCGCGATTTCGCGCACTACGCCACGTAGCCACGGTGCATATATATGGATGGAGGAGGATGGGAGAGCGCGCTTGGACTTAGGCGTGAAAGTTGGTGATTATAGTGCTGTCGTGGATGGGTTTTTGGTGGATTTTGATGAGTGTTTTATGGTGATATGGACATTACTGTTTATAGGGTTTGTGACTGATTTCGCACTTGCGTCTGGTTTACTCGTACTTGAAGAGTAATGGAAAATGAAATTTTTTTAGTACGACAGATCGTATGTCAAGCAATTATTCATCATCTTTGCAGAGTGCGAAACGAGCCACAGCTCCAGTTGCGCAAAATCGTATCCCTTCGTTACTCCAGAGACCGGCGACTTTTTTTGTCGGAAGCGCTCCTGTTTTTATGGGGCGTACGTGCCACCGGCCACGACGTTATCCTTCCCCGTTTGGATCCTTCTAGAACCTAGCTTTTGCCCCTGCTGTGCAGTCAGCTGCAACGCCGGGACGGCGCGCTACTTCTACGCCGCGTGTCTTTTGACATTGAACCGAAAATAACGACGGGCCACGGCTCTGGAGTATCGCGGCTGCTTAACGATCGCGGCGGACGGCTAATTAGTTTTTTTCGACGATTGCAAAAAGGGGAGAAAAAAAACAAAGGAAATTTAATGCTGAATTTCGAAACCGGTCGGGCTTGAATTATCCTCAGCTGACGGATGTGAGAATGGTGTTTGATCGGTTTTGTTAGTTCGACAGTAATGTCGGTAATTTTTGCACTTGCAATCCGTCGTTTTTTTCGTGAAATAAGAACAAGAATCGCGAAGCAGGATGCAATTTTGCGCTACCAGAGCAACTCGGACAATCTTTGGACAATCTATATACTCTCACGATGACAACCACCCGCTCCGACGAGGAAAAGGGTTACAGGCAGAATGAGAAAGAAATTAGAGCCTTACCTTGGTCTTGCCGAAGGAAATGAGACAGAGAGGCCATGGCTGCATGATCTGCCTCCTATTCTGCGAGGACGACATTTTCGGGCCGTTGTCCTCTAGCTCTTCTTCTTCAATGAAAAAAAATCCCAGCTGAGTTGATTTAAAGGGCCGGCGGTGTGCGTTGAGACAGCACGTGGCTCTGTTGTGACAATTGTGCCGGAGTCGTATCTCCGTGCGGCTTGCTCGATACGGGCTCCTCGCGGGTGACCGTCCTTATCGGCTCTGAGCTGGCTGCGCTCGCGGGCTCTCTGCTTTAGCTGCCTGAACCGTCTGAGGCTCGAGCGCCAACTGCCGGGCGCCTCCGTCAGTTCTCTCCCGCGGGCACACTGTATTATACACACCACGGCACGGGCACCGGCAACACCACAAGTAGGAAGGGAGCGCGCTTTTTTCGACACGGACTGTCTCTCTTTGTGTCTTCCTCCCGCTGCTTCTCTCTTTCTGCAACGTCCAGTAATGGATCGTTTAATGTTTGGCTTGAAACTGGTAAAGCGCGATGAGGAAGAGGCAGCTCGTTTCCGTTAAGCACGTGCGCTTAGCCAGGCAGCGAAATATAAACAAACAACGAGAACTGTTATAACAAAGCTCGCTCTCCGAGTGTGTCTCTCTGGCGCGGCGGCCGGTCGACTTGGCTAATCAGAAAGCGCGCGGCCGGCTCTTATCTTTTATACTCGCGTAACTCGCGGGACTCGCGTGCGCGCCACCGTATTGGCACCGCCTACCCCACCGCTCTGGGACGGGCACAGACACATGTACGCGCACGCGATGTAAAAGAGCCGCGCGAGACTCGAAAGTGGTAGGGATGCAGGAGCGTACGAAAAAGAGAAGGATGTGTGTGTGTGTGATTGTGTGTGAGCGAGGGAGGCTGCTCCTCCGGCTCTCGCCAGAGAGGAGAGAACAAAGATTTTCAGATATCGCCGGCTGCTGGAGGTTCTGACCAGTAATTCTCTCCTCTGGTAGTATTCCGACTTCGGCTTCTTGCTCCTCTTCTTTTTTTTCTTATTTTTATCTAATCGATTGGCCGCCTCGATGCACTGCCGTGACTTGTTTGGATTCAGAGAGCCCGAGATGCAATTGATTGGATAGGCGAAGGTTCTCCTTTGTGCGTGTAAAGGCTTGGACGAGGAGATATGGTCAAGTTTGGTGTATTGTGAAAATAATTGATTTGCGCCCGGTCTTAATTTACGCGAATGTCATGTACTGATTGCTGCAATCGGGATTGAAGATTTGTCCCTGCTCACTTTGTACCTGGAGAACGTGTCTTTGTGCGGACTTTGAGCTGATCAGACTTAAAATAATACTGGACGTTTTGATGATCATTGATTGATTAACAGTGCCTTGAAATTTTCCAACTCTTCGTCCTTTGGCTTTAATGGCACTGATGATTTTGTTTGATTCAAAGTTTCATGCTATTTTTCTGCTGAAACTAAAAAAGACGATCAAATTGATGATGCCTTAATGGCCATTTATTGATGCAGTACAGTAAACGCTCCAGAAGTGTCTGGTATTGCTAGATATGCGTTAATTAACTGTTGCGATCATTACTCGAATGTAATACTTGGGCTTCAATTAATGTTGACCGACGAACAAATTACCTCTTTCGATGCTTTTTTATCGCGGTGCAAACTACTTCAATATTTGGTTTTACTCAATTCGCAACTGATGTTTTATGAAAATGTCACGTTTAATTTACTTTGTCTAATTAAAGAAAAAGAAACGTTCATTTTCATTCTATCTGCAAAAGCCTTTCTTCTCTTTACCAAATATAATGTTCACTCTCTATCTTCGAACTTCCTCTTTTTTATCAAGCGTGACATATGCGGCAAATAAAAATATTCCGTTCACTTTCTCGCTTTATTTATTCTTCCTACTATTTCAAGGTTTCTTTATCACTCGTGATGTTATAAAATTAGATGATTATCACTTTTACCACGTTATTAACTTCTAAATTAATACAATGCTGCCTTTTTTCCTGTAATCTTAATCTATCTTGCTTATCACTATTTTATTCTTCCCTTACTGCTCTGATCTACGTTAGACTAACACTGACAACTAAAAAAAACGAAAAAAAAAACTACAATTTCAATATCTACTTGCCAAAACCACAACCTGTTACTTCTATAATTGTTTGTTTATCAGTAATTATCATCAAGTCTGTAATCCCACTCTAACTGATTCCACAAAACCCTCCATTCACAATCGTCAAAAACCAGCTGTCCTGATCTGGCCACACTGCAGTGACGTCAGTACTTCCACCAGCTTCAGCTTCTCCTCACACTGATGGTTCACCATTTAAATTCTATAGTCTCAACTCCCAGGGGTACCTCGACTCGCGCGCTACATCCCTGTCTCAACAAATCGATGGTACTAAGACACCTGGATGACCCGAGGAGACCCGCTTTTTCACTCGCGCAGCTCGATGTTCACGATGCCAACGAATGCTTTCGTTTGATGTTGTTTCTGGTGCACGCCTCGCTTTTTTTTTGGCCAACTCCTTTTTGATACGAAAAACGTGACATGGAGCGCCCGCACGCGACGTAAGGTGTGCGTTTGCACGCGTGCATGTGCGTGTCGAGTGCGCAGGTCAGACATGGGGTCGGTCTGCAATGCGCAGACTCGTCGGCTGCCGAGACCTTTTTTTGAATCTTCTGGAGTAATCCTGGTCCGCGGGAGTTTCGGGGTTGTATTCGTTATTGGATGTTCAGGTGCTTTTTTGGGAGTGGCAATTAGGGGTGTGGATGAGATTTATTGGTCTGTTTCGCGAATTCGTTGAATAATCTTTGTCTTGCCGGATCAAATGGATTTATTAAATGTTTAATTGGGTAAAATAATCTGCGAGAAATTGAAATAACGTTTAATTTTAATTTATTTATTGCGTTTTTTTTCATTTTTCTATAGTATTTTACTTGTTTTTATGTTCTTCTAAGTCTAGGGACTGGAGGATTATTCTTAAAAACGATTATTATTTATTATAGCAAAGATCTTAATTATTGCATTAGTAAAGAATATCTGACTTCATTGAATCCATTAATCGAATAAAAAAATTATTTGTTTTCCAAATACAAACATTTTTAAATAATATAAATCAACTTACAAGAAATTTGAGATACGAATAAACTATGTGGAAAATGTTAATCAAGCTAAAATGTTTATTAAACTTAGTTGTTTAACAACATCATGGAAATAGATAGTAATAAAACAAGCTATCACAAAAAATTCTGATTTTATACGTGTTAGTGGATCGTATAATAACTTTCATACACTTTTGTTAATATAATTTTTTTGAACTTCATAGTTTTTTAATGAGTAGAATTAAATAATCCTATCAAACAAAAAGGGTAATAGAATTTTCTCGATTATTGTACGCCAAAGGTAATTTGAAACTTACGTAACGAGATTACATGCGAATTATTATATAATATTCAAAAATTGAGATAAGTGCATGCCTGTGCATTCTGTATTACACAATATTTTTGAATTTCTATAATAAGAAACCAGCTAATTCGACAGAATTTCATAATATATTGCTGTAGTAATGACCTATTTGCTTCTACGATAAGGCTGCACTTCATTTACATGCCTATTTTATTTATTTACAAGAATTATTAATTTTTTTTATTTTAAAGCTTTCTTTAAAATTCTAGGTTTTTTATACAAAAAATGAAACATAATAAACTGAACAATCCAGTTGGCTGCATTTAAACATATAACTTTAATATTTAAATATTTAATTACATATACTTTATGTCTCTATTCGTGAAGCTTTTCTTTATTAATGTTAAATATACTCAGTCTTTAATCATGCTTCAACTATATACTAAATGCTCTAAATAATTATTGCATTTAGTGAGATGCAGTGTTGATAAGTGTGTAAATAAAATTATTATTTATTGCCAAGCATTTACAACTTAATAATTGATAAATAACTCGTTATTAACTAAATATACTTAATTTATTCTATCGAATTATAAACTTATCGTTACATAAAAGCTCATTTTCTTTAAATTATTTTTACAAGAAATAATTATTTCTTAAGGTCGAATATACACCTATAACTTGACAGTTCGAAAATCATAGAATTAAATATTTTTATTAATATCTGTCCGTAACATTATCTATCTATATTAAAATTCTGATGTCTGTACACTTTAAGATCTGTCATTTGCGATAACAATAATTACGAAAAGATCTTATCATTGTCTATACAAAGTTCACGTTTAAAAATTTTTATCGGAAAAGTCACTAAGCACACGAATATTGGACTCAGCTGCTCGATTATCTTTTGGTGCACTTAAAAAAAGCAAAATGCATGCGTACCATTTTCAAAATTAATGTAACTAAATTTTTTAGTCAATGTACTTTTGCAATCAATCGATTCTTGATTATATCAGTTTGATTACCAATTCAATAGCTAATTAATTTTGTATTTTGTTGATTTTAGTATTTAGCAAATGTTTAACTTAAGGACATTTATTTATACCTCATAATTCATTTCATAAAAAAATTAATTCTACCAGAAATTTTCGTTTACAAATACGAAAAGATACTTAGATACACGTAAAATTTTCAATTTGCTTTGACGAAAAACGTTGTACCTGCTGATTCATTATTTTCGCTATAAGTTCGTGTGTACTCAAAAGTTGTAGCCAAGGTTCGCATTTACGATTTCAGCACTTCTGAGAGTGTAACGTAAGCCTTTGCGCATGATATACGCTTTAAAAAAATCCAAGAGTCTTTCTAAGAAGAAGAACTTTCCATGCGATCAACTTTGGTATTAGTGAATAATTCGAAACTTTTTTGTTTTTTTTTTTTTCAAACTGAATATGTACAAGTCTTTGACGCGATACTGGAAATGCGTATCCACTAATAGTAAGTATATTAATTAGTAATTAGATCACAAGATGTGCTAAAATGTACACTTGAATTCTTATTCATACATTGTAACATGATCTGAATATTCTTGAGATTTAAAACGTACTTAAAAGTCACTATCCATCTTCATGATTTTCAAATTGTGTACTGATGATGGAAAAAATCTTACATACTCGTGATTATGACGTAACATCATATTTCTCATTGTCGTTTACTTTCGTCTAAGATAATGTCACCTTAAATCTTTCTATTTTTTTCTACAAACTTTCCAAAGAACAAATATACAGAAATCACCTGCAATAAAATAAGAAACTTTTTAAAAACGGAATACAAAATATTTCATAAAAACATTAATTTGCACTCTTCCATATAACTCTCGTCCAGAAAATTAAAAAGATTTTATAAATTCCAATTTCTAACAACACCCAATTACTACACCCAAAATAAATGTAATCAAACTAAAATCACACCTTCAAATAATTACCTCTCCTATAACCAAACCCACCAAACCAGCAAAAAAATCCCCTTATCTCATTTTATCTCTCAAACAGCAGCAATCACAGGCTTTACTGTTATAAAGACAGCGTCTGCGCTCTGCACGAGTACATCGGCATGACAACCGTGAACTTGACCCGCGAAGAAGAAGTGAGCCGGCCGCCTGGCGTATATGCATATACAGGCGTCACCTCGCAATATCCCGCGACTCACGTGTAATCGCGCGCGCGCGCGCACTGCGGCTGCGCCAATAATTCGCGACCCTGACTTTGTCGCGCTCTTTTATCTCGGTGCACGTGCGTCGCATAATCGCCGAGTCGTCTCCCATATGCACGCACAATCCTACACCCTGTAAGCACAGTGCGGCTATTGTTTCTTCTTCTTGTTCTGGTCTTTGATTCTTCTCTTTCGTTCGCGTGGTTGGTTTTTTTCCAACTGATGCAGAGGATCCAGTGGTCTAAATTGCGACGCAGTTTGCGAATTTTCGGGTGGGTTTTCCGTTGGACCAGACTCTGTAAATAAAATGCGATGTTTATTAGATTAGATTTAATTATTTGGCAGAGGGTATTAATTAGATTAGCTCTATTTATTTATAAGTTTGTTTTGTAATTTGCGCATTAAAATTAGTCGTAGAGATCAATGTACCATTTTGATGAGCGTTCGTTAAGAGAACTTAAATAAGTATGTAGTTCCATTAAAAGTGAAATAAATATGTTGACACGATGGCGTGATCAATTGAAGGAAAACTACGCCTTGTCGAATTATATTCGTGAGGTTTAATTGTACTATTTATGGCCTGACATTGTCTAGCACACATAGTCAAACACGTGTCTAAAAAACTTTTGGGGTTGCTGTCTAGGATCTAATCGAGGTTAATTCGTCTCGTCGCCAAAAATTTTAGGTAATCGCAATCAACAAGTTGGATAAAGTAAATCATAAATTGTATGAGAGGAAAAATTATCAACGTGACGTATAATTCTTCGAATTAACGGATAGAACATTAAGATAAATAGTACTTTGGTCTTCAAAATGTTTATTAGTAAGGGTATACGTATATAAGAATTAATTTGGCAGCTAGCTAAGTGAATACAAGAATTCTTTTTAATCGTTTACACTACTACTGTTAATCGTTTCTCATAAGTAAATCTTTTCACTTTTATAAAGAAATTGCGAGTGCGTAAGTCAACACTTCGAGAATAATCTATTCGTCTTCAGAAACTACTATTGGCATATATGCTACTGTTACTATTTTAAGCTTGCACAAAAAGTTTTAAACTTAGCATGTCAAAAATATGATGCGATACACATATTGTACATTTTTAAAACTTGAATTTTCAAAACCAAAATAGCATCGTACCGAAAAACTTCGTTCTTCCGCATACACAAAGTGGTACTTGAACAAAACTAAATAAACACAAACTTTAGAATTATTTACTTATTCTCCTTCCAATTATAATGTCTCTATACTCAATGTCGGAATTACAAAGACTCTTTCTATCTAAAAATAACGATCCTAACTGCTGCTCATAAAACTCTCACAACCTGTGAAAAATCGGTAAACTACGCGTATGCCGTATTAGCATTAATTTCTTGGCGATTTGCGCATGTGAATATTGCGAAAACCGGTTAGCGCCACCGAATTATTCCGCGACATCTTCATAATTCACAAGGCCGTTCACAGTTTCACATGACGATCCATCACCGGTCGTTTATGAGCCTTACACAATCAGTTACAAGATTATAATAAATTTTAAGAATCGAACGCAATATGGAAATACTCGGTACCTTCGCGAATGGTTGGTTTATTAATAAATTGAAGTGATGTGTGGTGATTTATTTTTAAAATTGTCGATTTCAAAATGCTCGAAAACGTTGAAATCACACGAAACTGATTCAATATACTCCTATGAGTAATTCTATAATTTGAAGAGAACTTGTAATAACAAACCACTCAATTTCTTTACTAAATTTGGAAGAGTCCTAAGGGATTTTTATTCATAAAAAGTATTAATTTTAATTTTTAATATTACAAAATAAAACAGTGGATTTACTAAATATTGAATAATCTCAAATTCTTTTATAATAAAGAAGCTGTGGTTTTCATTTTCAAATCTTATATATCACTTATAAATAGTATTGTCATTTTCAATTCGTTATTAAATCTTTGAGTTTAAATAAGATGTTAACAAATAAACTATCAAGTCTTGAATAAAATGTTAAAAATCTCAAACAAAAATCGTTATAAATCCTATCATATTAACTTATGAAATAAAATTATACAGTCGTATTAGTATTTAGCATTTTCTTGATTTTCAAAGGTAAATCTAATTACTAATACGCAACTTCACACATATATATCTATCTCATGTACAAAAACATTTTTTTAAGCACGCAGAAAAATTAAGAAATCATGAAAACCGTGCAGTCCTACCATACCGAAACAAAAAATCTATTTGGTATACCACCCCGGACCGACGCGTTCCATAAGAACCACAAAAACCATCGGAATAACAAAAAGAACAAAACCGCAACCGCAGAATGAAAGTTCGAGATAGAAAATTTCCATTATTTGAAAAATACGCGACTACACATTACCCAGCTCCCCGAAACAATAAACAATGGCTCTCATTTACGAGGCGCGATACAATAGATGCGCTCATCGAGCTCTTTCAAGAAAACCGCAAACAGTATCTCTCCAGAATGATCGACGACCAGCTCCGCTTGACCTTTACTCCTTCTTTTTTTGCGTGTCCATCGTCAATGTTACGGCAACAAGTCAATCATCGTAATCGACTGTGGAGGCTCGATCGGCGAGCTCTGGCGCACATGTATATACGCGTACCTGATCTATATTGGTGGCGATTCCTGCTATTTTTACGCGACGACACGCGACGTTTCGAGTGACTCACGGCTCGAGCCTACGCGACTGATTTTCGCACTCGATTGAGGAGGTGTGTGTGGAAGTACGAAGGTGATGCGCGATAATCGATCGCTGTGATTTCGCTTCATATTTTTATGAGATTTTTTTTTGGTTGGTTATTGCTTGGTAGTTGCTTGGTAGTGGAGGACTGATTATTGGGTGATATTGCACGAGTTAAGGTTTTGTCATCGATAATTTAGTGATTTTATCAATAAATTCCAATTGTTTTAATCGATTTACTTCAGTGGAAATTTATAATGGTAGTTTTTTTTAATTTCAAAGTGAAGTAAATTTTATTTCTGATTTATTGATGATGCAAGAATGAAATGGCCAAAGAATCGTATTTTCTAAGTTTCTGCATTAAATTCTTATTAGATTTTACTTTTTTCAAAAGAGACTGTTTCTTATTAAGAAAAACGTTTTGTAACATGAATTAATTTTTGCAAGAAATAATTACGCTAAAATTCTCTTTGAAAATTTTGAATTTCAAATTATTTTAATAACTTAGAAACAATATATCTCCCATAGTAAAAGTACTCTACGTTTTTATACACTATAATTTTAACAGTCGTGCAGGCTACAATCACTTGGCAATGACCGCGTTGAAACTAGAAAAAGCCGAGACGACCGGTACTATCCATCATCCTTCACGCCTGTCTACCAAAATCCAAAGTTTAGAAAACCTCAGCCAGACAGTTTCGAGCTGCGCAAACTCAGAATGGCGCTAAGCCGCTACACTTTTATCTTATCGGTCGGTCATGGACACGCATATGTTTCCAGACAGTTGTTACATTCTTTCTTTAGATTGCAGTGAATGATCCGAGGAATGATCAAGTTTGCGGAAGAAAACAATGATCGGAGGTAGACTACTTTGTATTTGTGATAAGGCAAAAATACCTGGTGCTCTAAGCGGTTTTTTGACCTGCCTTAAACATTTGCTTTTTAAACTTGTTTGCGCGACTTTTTTCATTGGCAAAATGAATCATTTGCTGTTGCTTTTTTTTTATTTGATTGTTAATAAAAAAAAGTGATTACATTTGGGCAAAACATTTCCTTCAAGTCTATGTAAGGTCTCTTTTTTGCAGTCTCTATTAAACGTCCGTATATAAACATAAAAAACGTATTACCAGTTATTAAAAAGCGGTCTTCATAACATATTGCACGAGGAACATTTTGGCAGTAGGAAAGTTGTTAAAAAAGAATTCAATTATGTCGAGAAGCTTCTGGATTATGATAGATGGGTAGACAATATGACAATAAAGCCATGTTTTCGATGAACGCGAAAGAAAGGAAGGGGGAAAATGGAGAAAGAAGAAACGCTGGGTCGATTGAGGATTGCAAGAATCGCCGTTATACATTTATGACTGGCTTCTTGATATGTGATTTGTAGCGGCATAAACCTCGACGCGATGTGATCTAGAAAAATCAGGCTTGATGCAATTGCTGGTACAATGTTTCGGCTCTAGAATATTTTAATGATATTATTTATTGAAGTAATAGTTTTCAAGCGGTTTGTTAACGATCTTTGCAAAATCCTTTATTGTGGAGATAAATTGGCGTTGTAAGCATGAATTGACATAATCGATATAATTTGTTCTCATCATGGTTTAAACTTTGTTACCCGCTTCTAAGTAAACAATTACGACACAGGACTACAAAATTAATGGAAAATAACAATGTTTTCAATGAAAGCTTGTTAAACAATTATTGATTAGTTCTGGAACCGTAATGACTTTTATTTTCGTTCATAATAAATTTACCAAAATGATTAACTACTTTGTTTTTAAAATAAACGTAAATAATAAAATCAATTTGTTGCAAAAAAATATTATTATTTTTTTTTATTGTTTCTTACAAAATTTCAATGTTACAGGATTACATAAAAAATAATATTCTTAAAAAAATTAACTCAAAATTTCGACCATTGATTCCAAATCCTCTAAACATAATCTTACATATCACATAAATCACATACAACAAAACCAACCAAAACATAAACATGCTAAAATAATCAACAAAACAATAGGCCCAGCAGCCACACCACCCACAAAGATAGCGAATCAACAAGCGGCGCGTCTCGCGCGATCACGCGTCCGATAATCGAAGGATCGAGAAGGACCTCGCTATGGAAATACACTCGAGTGTCGTCGACGACATTTGATCAAGTCGCGCGCGCAGCTTTTATCGCGAGCAATTGACGAGTATCGGCGGGGGGGCAGGTCTCCTCGGCTCCCCCGCCGGCGCGTGCTTACCAGAGGGTCAAACGATCGGCGTATATGAGGGCAATCTCACTCGCGGCTTTTTGCTCTTAAGCGATCCGCGGCCGCAGATGCGATGTATATGCAGGCACTTGCAGACGCGCATGGAACTTTTTCACCGGTCAGAGGCGCAGTCGGGGATTTATAACGGGTGGCTCGCTTGTTAGTCGGCTGGCTTTCTTTCCTACAAATACATAATGGTATAGCAAGTTTGTGCAGTATACTGGATAACTTGTTGATATAGAGAAATCTTTTTTGGAAAAATTACTAAACTTTTTGGAAAAATTGCAGATTATTTTTATATAGCGGTAACAGGCTGTCAAAATCCAAAAAGTTATTACACTTTTCAGGAATTTTTACAAAAACTTTAGTAATTTTTACCATACTTTTAGTAAAGTTTACTATTTTCTTAGTAAAAATTCCTGAAAAGTACAGTAATTTTTTTACATTTTTACCGCTTTATAAAATAAAGTTTTTAATTTATTATTTTCATCTTACAGATAAAATATTTGTCTGATAGAGAAAACAATTATTTTTCTTTTCAAAAAGGGGAATGTGATTTGTTACTGAATTATTCATTATAATGATATGATGAAAATTACCGTTTACGTATTCTGAAAGTTGTTTATTTATTTTTACTAATCGTACATATATTTTCTCTCATAATTTTATTCATACTGTCTTTTCGAAATGAATTTTAAACCAAATATTTAAAACACCATCTTTATAAATGCAAACAATTTATATTAGGTGTATCAGCAAATAAAAAATAATTGTAAGAGTTAAATTTTTACACTTAATTTTTATTATGAAAATTTTTCAAATTAATATTCATCATCACAACGGACCTGTCAAAAAACTTTCTAAGTACCACTGTGTAGATAGTACCTTGTTAACAATAACGCATTATAAAGTGATTGGCGACGCATCGCTGTAGATGAGACAGTGGAATACTCTGTGAAACACTCCCATAGTCTCGTGTCCGCGCTTGATCAACGTCAAATCGATCGAATTATTACCGCTTTCAATCGTTCGTATACCTCCAGTAATTTATCAGTTTTTGATTCACTTTAAACGAACCGCAATTCCACGGCTACGACTTTATCCAATTTATTTATTAAGCTTCATTAATTCTTTTTTATAAATTGCCATAAAATTTAGTCAGCTATAAAAAACGATGAAATTTTCTTACTACATTTTTTGTAAATAAACATTTTTTAGCGACTCATAAAAAATTTGATATTCTTGAGTTTAAAGTAGTGCCAAAAAAAATACAGGTAGTAAATTTCTCCACTGTTCTTATCTGTTTTACGCAATTCTCTACTTATTGATTTTTATCAAACCGGATGAAAAAATTCCAATTGCGCACAATCTTGCGAACCACGTGCGCAGAAAGCTTGCATTTTTCTTCCGGGCAATTATGCCAATTATATATGCAGAGCCAAGCTTAAAACCTTAAGACAAGATTAGCATTGTGGAAATCCTGATGTAGTATCGTACGATATGCTAAAGAATTTTTTCCCTTTTGAATCGTTGTCACTTTTTGTAGAGTGAATGCTGTCACATTTTTATGAAGTTTAATATAACGCTTGAATTAGGATAGATGATTATTTATTATCGGGAAAACTAGAATAGACTAGGTAAATCTGCATTGAAACTGACACATTTATTGAAGTAGATTATTTTTATTGAACGTTTTTCAAGGTTGAAATAATATTGCTATGTTCATATAAATACGATTCTTCATTTTAACAATCAAATTAATTTGAATAGTTATAAAATTAATTAATTAATTATAATTATTTGAAAATAATTATATAATTTTGAAATATTTTGGTAGAGCCTGATGGTGAATCAAAACTCACACTATTTGCAAACTATAATCTGATAATGTGTTACTGGATCTGATTTAAGCGATGATAAATGTAAAGCGATGCCATAAAAAATTGCAAGAGCGCTTTTTATATACATTTTGTAACGAATGGAAAACTACTTAAGGTGACTCCTCGTAGTCTTGATAAAATATATAGATTGATATGTCATATTTCTTTATAATAAAATTTTTGTTTAGATAATTAATTTTTGCTACTTCTACAGCGTATATCTACTATCTAGTAAGATAAAATAAATGTGTATTAGAAGCAGTTCTAAAAATTAATTTTATTCATCAAACTGATGCAAGAATCAATTAATTAACACAAACTTTACGATACATTATGTTGCAATAAGATCCTTGACCTATGATTAATATTTTGAAATATTCAATAAGAGTAGAGTCATATTTTTGGTCGTTTAATATCTTTTTTGACAAACAATTTATTTGTATTCTGATGTATTCTTGCTTAAAAATCACCTGTCACATAAAAACTAAATAAGCATAAACTAAAGTCAATTAAATCCATACATGTCATTTATTCTTAGAGGAAAAGTCAGTTAAAACAGAAACCAAAAACCTCTCTATTAATTCTCATATTCTTCCCAACCAATCACATAAACATTCCAAATTACTTTCCCAATTTAACAAAAATACAACAATCGATATCCTTATCATTAGCCCCAGGCACCTCACGTAACCGCGTAGAATTGCCACTCGATAAAATACCGATCGAAAGTATCGGTACAGCTGCGTCTGTGCGTCAGCTGGAGCAACGCATCTCACGTCCATCTCGCGGAAACAAAAGCCCGCAGGCTCGCACGGCTACGTGACATTTGTCCAAAACGTCGGCGTAACTGGAGCCGGAGCACGATCGTGTCAATTTCTCTGACGTCCGAGACAATAATCGACTTGGCGCGCTCAAGCATCCGAATTTATTAGCACCGTAGACGCGCACTTCCAGTGCGTCTCGACGCAGTATTTATACTGGTCCTCTAATCCTCTTTTTAGATAATTTATGCGTGCTTTTAGACTTTTTTGGTAATCTGACTCTTGTGCGAAAGTATTGTTTGATTTTTTTTGTCGGATTTTTCTTTTCTGTGATAACATTTTTTAGCAATTTTTTATACAATTTTTTAGACATAAATTATGCAAGAAGATAATTATTACTATTGAGATGTATTGTGCTTTGAACATTGTGAGAATCATGAAGCTAGACAGATTTATTAATTTTTATTGTTTAATTTGAAATTTTAAATTACTGAATGTAGATTTCATTTCTTTTACTTCATATCACTTTTTTAGAATCGTTGTTATACATTATGAAAAAGCTATACTTTTCTCAAATATAACAAAAGAAAATTTTATGTCTCTGTTCGTGACTCGGTTATCGAGCACGCTCTTCTCTTTTATTTTTGGAAAAAGTAACTGATTGCAATTAAAATCAATACTCATGTTCGACATAATCACAAAATTGTATACATATTCTTCTTTTATTGGGTCTGTTTACTGATTCTTTTGAAAAAATATTTTGTTTCCATTTGTTTTCGAAACTTACATAAGTTGTCAGTTATGCAATTTACAAGTAAAACAAACAGTGAGAACAAGTGATGTTTCAAAAGAGATTCAATCGAGAAGTACTTATTCATTCCGAGTAAATTATATTGACACTAGTATCTTTCAAATTATCGGGTTTGCCTACTTCAGTGGCAAACTATTCTAATGTTTGACATCAATTTCTAAAGCCACTTTTCTGATAACGATAGTTCAATATTTAATCAACTCAATCCAATACATAACTCGCTTAATTGCAGCGATTCCCAAACGATCTACTATTTGTTTATAAATACTAAAACCATTCAATCAAATCACAATATACCACATAACGAACTAATCAAAGCCACTATCTCCTCTTCTCCACAATCCATCCTCTCAACGTAAAATACACCCACAATAAACGACAAACTGATAATTAATTTTTCCACCTTCTCCTCCTGTTACAGACGCCTGCCTACGCTGCCAAGCCGAGAGCAAGAAGGATTTCTACGGCAAGCAGGACTGCGTGGTCGTCTGGGGCGAGTGTAACCACTCCTTTCACTACTGCTGCATGTCCCTCTGGGTCAAGCAGAACAACCGCTGCCCGCTCTGCCAGCAGGAGTGGTCCATCCAGCGCATGGGAAAATAGATGCGACTTTTTTTGTTCGTCTCCTTTTTCACGGGGACACGAAGGTATTAGGATTTTTCGCGACACGAGGAGAGGGGAAGATGCTGTGATGTTACGACGAACTTTTGTTTTTAGTACGTTTTTTTTTTGGTTAGGCTGTCCAGCAAGGGTGTGATTTTGTTTCTGAAGATATGTACTCGTGTTTATAGTAGATTATTGCCGACTTTTTGTTTACACAAGTTTTTCCTTTTTCTATATTTACATCGCGCTGGTGATAACCGACATTTGTGATAACACTTATAATATGTTAATAAAGTTTCTTTAATTACAAGGCATAATATTTACTTTTTTGAGTCGTGACTTGAATTAAGCTGTCACTAAAATGTTTCAAAGTCTATTAATATTTAAGATTACTGTGATTAAGTAATAAAAATGACAATACGTCGTAAAAATTGAAAAATTAACCTTGCGAAATTTATATATAACAACTAATATAAAATCGATGGTAGGAGAACGTAGAAGTCATTTCGTCCTAACACGCAAAGTTACGCAATTCAACGATTCGTTTACCATTGCGGTGTCCTCTTGCTGTTATTGAAAACGCACACCCCCAGCGTTTGCTTTCGTATACGTTGCCTTACGTCATGAAATTTTGGCGGATATGATTATAAATAAAATATCGTAAAATCTTGTTTTAACGTTTATCCTTTCATATAAGTCCGGTTTACAAAGTTATTTATCTCTTCTTTGGTATAAATTTTAAATTAAAAAATGCTTGTAAATCTTTACCACAAGTTAATTATTTTTTTCTTATCTTTTCGATTGTTTTTATTTATTCGAATTTATTTCTGGTTTTTGAAATTTTATTTTACAGTATATCTATTATTTATGTAAAAATCAGTGAATTTTGATTGAATTTATCTCAAAAATAAGATAGCGAATTTATGTAAAATTTTTTTGCAAGAGTATTTTTAAAAATGTAAGTTAGTTTTGCACAAAATTTTGTTCAGTTATTGTGACTATATTTTTAAATCAACTAAATATTGAATGTAGACTACAGTCTTAAATTTCAACCTTTTATTTAAAAAAAATTTAAAATCCAAGCTGATGCAAAAATTCTGTTTCCTTCAAAATTGAACTCGACTTATTTGGATTAATTTTTGAATCTCTATGTTACGTTTGGCATCATATTTTGTTCAAACCCTTACAAAACGATCGGACAACTCTCAGACAAAAAAAATTCCTAGCTCGCTCATCCCAATCAAACACATTCGCAAAGCAACAGAAAATCCCCCCGGATTCCAATCAATCACCCTTGGGTCCCAATCTACACAAGTCCCCATCAATATACGCTTAGACCAGACGAGCCTAGTCACACTCCGGCGCCTCGTTAATTCATCGACTACATCCACACATCCACATCCCCTCGCACACATGAAAATCCGTATCCGTACACAGACGCTCTCTGACGCGTCCGAGGTTAATCGCGGCCGCTCGCGGCCAACGAAAGCTCGCTCATAATGGAAAAGGAAGAGGGAAAAAGAGCGCGCGTGCCAGATGCTCTCGGCTACGATACGACGGCACGGCGGAGGCTCGCCAGCCGCGACGACCAATCCCGAAATAGAAAGGCGACTTTGCCCCCGAGCCTTGCCTCCTCTCTCGGCGCTCGCGCACGCACACACGCCAGGCTATACTTTGAATTTTCAATTGCCGTCTCGTCTCACTCGCTTATGTTGGACATTGGACTGTGTGTGCCCCCGCGGTCTTGTTTTTTGCCTCTCCGCGCGCGGGAGAGTTTGGAATTCCAAGGAGCGAGTGACGTAGCTGGCGGCAGAGGTGTGCGAGGCTAGGCGGCCGCTGATTGGCCGGGCTTTGTCGTAGAGCTGCTGGGATACGTATTGTGGACGGAGAATTGCATCAGGTTGAACTTTGGAACGGGAATGTCAGGATGTGTGGATGTGTGCCTTCTCTTTCCTTTATGAATATTTCGAGTGGCTTTTGTGAAACCTGCAGCGGATGGTGATGCTGCTGATTTACGATGCTGATTATTGAGGTCGACGCTTGTTTGCCTGGAAATTACATCAGATATGAAAAATATCAGTACTGGACTTTAGTTGGGGGCTTTGATCGTATCGGGTTTTTAATGGTTATCGAGAGAGTCGAATCATATGAGTTCCGAGTTTCGGTGATTCACAGATAGTATTTCGTGAGAATATGTATTTATTGAAAAACTGTTAAAAAGTATTGCAGGTATCGCTTATCGAAAGTGAATGGCACTGTCCAGTCATCAGATTTTTTAGTAGAGTGATAGTACGACTGTTGATAGATAAAAGCATGATGAAATTTGTTATTTATAAAAGTGCAATAAGAACTACTATAGTTAACAGTAAATAGTATAAGAAAAATATTTTATTTTCTGAAAAAGATATACGTTTATTAACAATCTCTTACTTTTTGTTTTAAAAATCTTTAATAAATATAAAGCTTGGCTAGATTTTTCGTCAGAGCTTGTCCTAAAGAAAAAACCAAGGACTTTTCGAAATTGTTAATAAATATTTAAAGGTATCAATTAAAGGTAAAAGTCTTGTTCTTACTTTTGGCAAGTTGCTAGACGTGGTCAAGCCTTTTCACAGGTTGGTTTGTCCACACATTGTGCGCACGTGGCAAATACTTTCACCCATTTTAACCATTTTTATTTCGGTATATAACAATATTTACCTAAATGAATATGTAAATATTTAAAAAATTGCTATTGATGTACTGAAAATAATGTAAAACATATAATTATTTTTCATATGCGCATATTCCCAAATCAAAAATAATTAAGTAAACCTTAGTTGTGAATAAACTAAGATATTACATTGTAAATGCAATTATGCTAAGTAATTTGGCCCTAACTAGGGCGTATGTAGGTCCTAACAGAAATATATCATTAGCTCTAACTACATTTCTTTTCAGCTCACTTTTCGGCAAAAAAACAAGTAGGTTAAATCATTTTTATTGCACATTCAAAAAAAAAAAAAAGATTAGCCATACTGATAACTATAACATTGACCAAACCAATAACCAAAACAATAAATCCCATTTACACCAATGAATTTCGATCGCATACTTCGACCGCAAGCATCCAGCGAATTTACTAACATTTTGAAACTTTATCGCGCGCGGAGCGAGCCCCTCTATTGCACAATGACAAATACATCACAAGAAGAATTCGCATCGCGATTCACATGACTCGTCTATACAATCGCCAGTCAATTTCGCTCTTAATTAAACTTAATCGCCGCGCACTAATCAATCATCGATCAGAAAATCGATATAATTTCACGAGGAAATGTGCTGGAGGAGTTGCAGTTTGTACGATTATATCAACGCACGTGATTGATCACACGAGATTTGACGTCAGTTCTCTATTATGAGGAACGAGGCTCGCTTGTAATAGTGACAATGTGCAATTTTTAATTAGCTTTACGAATTTGTTACAAACAAGTTGTTTTATTACTAGGAAACGAAGGAAAATCAAGCCGAAGAACGGGCTTTAACGGTATATCAGCGATAAATAAAGCGAAGCGACTGTATTATTAAAAAATATGACACGCTCCAGCAGACGTCGAATGATACTTCCGTAAAAACATAAATTAGCACGTATAATCACCAAGCATCCTTGAAAAGACCATAAAGCTACTTAAAAATCATACCGCGCCATTAAAATCATACAGCAACGCCAATTAATCCGTTAAATAGCAAAATAACCCATCAATCCCTCCACGACACACAAAAACCATACACATCCACGCATCAACGCTCTTACAGGTGTATACTTATACACCCAACCAATTTATAATCCCACAAAGACTCAAGGATCCCCGTCGATCCGGTTCATTTAGAATGTCCAGAATCGAGAGATGCTCGGGAGAGCTCCAAGGTTGCAACCCCGTTCTCGCCAGTTTATACAGCACACACAGCGACGTTGTACAAGTCACGAGACGAGAAAAGCAGAGCAGCAGACGTGCCCGAGCTCACGCGCCCGCGAATGTAATAATGCGGAATTTCGCGTCGGAGCGCGTGCGCTCCTTTTCGAAGATTGTTCTGTTTTTTTGTTTTCGAGTGTAAGAGGAGATTGATTTTCGACGCTATTTTTTTTCATGGTGAATGATGGTTATTAAATTTTTTTATTGACTTTGTAAGGAGCGAGAACGGAAATCGCCTGTTTTTCGCCAAAGGGGACTTTCAATTTTAACGGATTGCTAATTTATTCGGCTTTGGTTATGTAAGAGAGCCGATGATTTTTTTAATGGATGTCTTATTTAGAAGAAATATGTTTTTATTTTATGATCCTCGCGCCTTTCTAATCTCTGGGGATTGAATAATGCAAAAATTTACAGGCAGATCGTGACGGCTGGCTAGTTTTTAATGTTTTTTAAATAATAATCCGAAAATTATACGAGCCGGATAAAAAACGAGCGGTGTCAAGCTGTTTTTATTAACGACCTGTAAATCTTGTATATTCATAAAACATACGTGCTTATTGTAAACGTCATAAACCTTTCATAATCGCACTTTTTATGCTAACATACGAGAATATTCCATAACTAACCATAAATCCAAATCATTTACCAACAATAACTCTGAAACCCTCGACTCCCAAACCTCCAAAAACGCAACGTCTACCAAAAACTCGATCCACCCACGCAACCTGCACTATACCACGCCACAAAGTTTCCTTTCCCAGAAATCGAAAAATCCGCTGCGCACTATCCTCGCGCATGTAAATCTCCGACGGATGGCGAAACCGCGCGTCTCAGAGACGTTTAATTACCGATGACTTGGTAGAATCATCGTCCGAGCCATCCTCCTCTGGCGTGACGCAGATGACGCCGGCTATTTCTGTCGAGGCGCGCGCGCGCGCGCGGAGGCTCGTCCGCCCTTCTCTTGCGCGTCGTTAAGCGGGAAAAGAAAAGAAGTTGAGATGCGCGTGGTTAACGGAGATGAGGCGAGGTATCGTATGATGTGCGTAATTGAAGATGATGGTTGCGCAATAAATGGGGTGAGGTGATGGGTTTGGATTTTAGTGATGATGTAAAAGTAAGGTTGATTATTTATGAAGTTGAACTGGTTATTGGATTCTGGTGCGCTGACTTGCAGTTTTCGGTTTTGTCCTTTAATTGAGTTGACAAAGTTATGATCTATAAAAAATGTTTTTTGTTGAAAAGAAATTTTCAAAATCAGTATGATAATACAAATAAACGTTGTAATTCCAACATATAATTACTTTTACCCACATCCTTAAAATTCTTACATCATTTCAGAAACAAGCAGGATAAATTCCACCTCTCCAATTACCAATCACACTTACATCATGTTTTAATATGATATTGCGTTTTTATTTTTATATGATTTTACGTTTTCTTCAATGAAATCATATTAAACTTTACTACCAACGTATACACATATATTCACCTCAAAAAAAAACTCTCCGTTGTTTTCCGCTAGCATTGCGGGGAATCGGACCGCAGAGCGATCGTCGAGGCGACGCGCGACGCCTCATTGAACTATGAACATGCGGAATCGCTAAGCTCACGTTGAAAAATATCGCGCGATGCACACGCGTAAGTATATACTTATACGTCGAGCCAGTAGCAGTAGAATTAGGATTCTGCATAAAAAATTTTTTTCAGCTTTGTTTCATAATGTTTTTAAGAAAGATTCGTTTTTTTCGATTTGAGAGTTAATAACAATATTCTAGTGGAGTTGAAAATTTATTTGATGTCACTATTGTTTACTGTATTGGTGTCTAGAATGGTTAAAATGGTCACTATACCTTTCGCGAATAATATTACCAAATCAGTGATAAAAAAATATATTTCTAATAATTTTCAAAAATCTATAAACTAGAACTAATAGAATTCTTTATGCAAAATGGTAATTAATGAAAAGTCCGCGTTGACGCATGGAGCACCCCGTAAATACTGGCGCCAATCAGACGGCGCTTTCTTTATTAGAGAATTAAGACTGCGCGATCTAAGCGTGCTTATTAATTTTTATGCTTGATTTGTAGATGGCTAGACAACTCGCTTGAAGATCTCTCTTAGATCGATTGTCAAAAAAGCAGGAAGGATTGCTTCACGCTACGCAATATTCCTTTTTTTTATTGGCATGTTGAACTTATTTACCTATATGCTTATTTTTCATCGGTATGTGCAGGGAGAAAAGAATTGAATGTTGTTTAATTTATATCTGCTTCAACCAATAAATTAGCTAATTCAAGTCATAAATCTTCCTAAAAAATATTCTCCTGCGTCATTGAACGACAGGGCAAAAATTATTATTAATGATAGCTTCGAATCAAAATAAAGCTAGACTTGAAAAAATTGTTTGCCCTCGCACTTGCCGGCTTTATTATTCTCCGCGAACCATTCAACAATACAACTTCTGAAAACATTTAGCATGAGAAAGCATAAGCTATACCTTCCGTTTTAACCCACAAAAAACTGACGAAATCTTTTTTTGGCGCGCCTTTATAGACAGTAACCAAACACATATCGACTTATACAGCAGGACTTTCATGTTCCTGGAAGCAGAGAAATCGGGCTGCATCAATGAGAGCATGTAGTTCGGCACGTAGCCAGTACGAGGACGTTAACCACTAAAAGCGTTGACCCTTCACGTATATATATTGGGCGTTACGTGCGAATTGATGTACTCAGAATTTGTGTTACCAAACAGTGCTTACGAGAATAATATAAGTATTGCGAAAATTCAATGTTACGCTTTGAAATCGTATTACCATTGTTCGAGAGACAATCGAAACACGCTTGTATATACACGTTTATTTAGATAAATTTGCAAAACTGTTTGGCTGAAATTTGTTTGTGTTATTATATTGGAATGTTTTTATTATAATTTAATAAATGTTACGTAATATTTGTGTGTTTTTAATTTAAACATAAAAAGTGTAATATAAATATTTTTTATTAGAACACACAAACACAAGTAATATAAGTTAATAGGTTCGTGAACGGAACTGCGCAAAAAGTATAAAAATTGCCGCCTATAATGCTAGCCAATTAAAACATAACGCAGCGCTAGTGGTTTCTTACGTATTAGCGTTTTTTAGCGTGAGAATACGTTGATATATATATGGCTAGTGTGCTACAATTTTGCAAACGTGACTTCGACATAATTTGACACGCTCTTTGTCGCGTGGCGAAAAAGTTTGTATTTGACACGGTGAAGATTCAAAAGCAGTGGTGAATTTATAATCGCAATTCAAAATATTACGTCGGATATGTATATAAACCAGTGAAGTTTAGAGTTCAAAGATTTTTTTCGATCGGTTCTAAATTTTTAAAAATTGCAAATAACTTGATAAAGAAAATATACTTAAAATAAAAAAAGTAGAGAATAATAATTAACCCGCTGTAAATCCGGCTTGTCTATATGACTTTGTAGAGTGACTTTTTTTATTATATAACAAAGCTTCCTGTTCGAGGATACAAAAGAGGCCATTATGTGAAGTCAATTTGAGCAAAATGGATTTTTTCTGTCACCGACTGTTTGCTTAAAAATCGCAAATTGTCTCACTTTAGAACCGTCACGCTCGTTTGCATCTCGCTCTTTTAAAATAAATATATCGAGCCGTTTTTTGCACAAGATCGCTTCAAGGTTGCCACGTGCCGACTATTACTCGGTGAATGACCGAAATTTCAGCGTTTCGGAGAACAATGATTTTTTCAGTTATTAAATTTTTTTAAAGCGCTTGTGACTTTAATTGACTATTTGATAAAACTTGCTAAAACCATTACCAAGATAACTCATTTTGGAAAAATGAAAACTTGAATTACTAACGTTACCTAAGCAAGAATAAAATTATTTTATTTACTTTAGTCTACTTGTGCCAAGTCTTATCTACTTGCATTTACAATGCAGAAGAATTGTGGAAAAATTACAATATTGTTCAGTGTAGCCTCCGCAAAATGTAAAATTTCAAACGATAGACTATATTTCATAGGAAATTTTATAAGACAGTATAGTACGTTTGACAAGACAGCATTATAATTTTTTTCACACTTGTAGTAAAACTTTCTATGAAGTATCTAATAATCTTTTAAAATTTTATTCTACGGTAGCTTTACTGACCACTATTTCAATTAACCAAACGATTCTTTTCCCAGTGTTCAGGCTACCTACCTCCACAAACTAACTCCATACAAACTCTATACAACCACATCTACTTCCCATCCAAAAACCCTCATCCTCACCCCTGCACCTCCCAACCAGCCTCACCCTCCCCAGCAACCCTACATTTTCCCCACAACCCGAAAAATTTCATCAGCCCACCTTTCTCCCACACCTAATCCCTCAAGCCACGAAAGTCCATCTCGCCTTTGCATCATCCACGGGGTGTGTCCCCCACATGCAGCTTAGATCGTTCCAGCCTGGTATGCGAAGGTCACAGTCTCGCTCCCTCCCAGCCTGCCTGTATACACATCGCGCGAGAGGCTCGTCGCCTCGACCAGCCAATAGCAGCGCTCGGCCGCGCTTACGCCTTTTTCCGCGCTCGCGCCTGGTAACAGGCCCCTTTGCTATGACGTAGACGCTTCTTTATTTTTCCTCGCCGAGCGAGCGCGTGTATATAGCTCTGCATTCTGAGAGATCTGCGTCTAAATGGCGAGAGGTGAGAGAGACGGGGCAAGTGATTGCCGCTGTCCTATGTAATTAGCCGATCGCGTGATGTGTGCGATGTATAGGTTGCTGCGCTCGGTTGGGATTGTGGCTTGGAAAAGCTGGAGATTTTTTTCAGGTGGCAGGTGAATTTTGTGGGTTTTGGGGACGGAAAATTTTAGTTATCGGCAAGTAGGTTTTTGCGCGGTTAGGTGAGACAGTGTCTTTCGCGACTCGGTATGTATCTACTTGCACGTTTAAATGTGGGCATATTTTATGTCAGTTTATGAATTATGAGCCGCGATTATTTTAACGTGCTTATCGCCGAGGTAATGCATTTTTTATTTGTTTTTTCTTCTTTAACTTCGTATTCTTTTTTTTTCTTCAAACGCCGGTGCACTGCCAGCTAAGAAAATAAATTTGCACTAATAGGGAAATAAGATATTTATTATTAGACACTACTTCAGACATGTGCCTTTCGGTGATAGTTCGTACTCACTTTTATACGTTTGATCAAATTTTTATGCGTATTTCCACGTAATATTAAAAACAATTTTTAATAGTAGACTATTAGAGATGCGATTAGAAAAATATAAACCACTCTTTGTCCAATTAAAAGAATACTTTCCCTTGTTTTTATCCACATCATTTCTATAGGACCACACATTTTTTGGATAAATGTACCCTCCAGCAAAGATGATGAAATAACTACCGATGATTACAAGTGTAGAAGTCGTTTCAGGAGATTGAAATACTACTCGCTGAATGCTAAAAGGAATTCTTTTAAACATTCCTTTGATGGCTTATTTCACTAATGGAGAGCTGAAATTAATGTATCATGATTAATTATTCTAATTTATCTGTTGAACTAATTAAGCCCAAAATATATAAATAAGATTCTTAATTTTTAATTAAAATTTTTTAATTTACTTACACGCAGCATTAACAAATTCGTTAAAAAAAGTAAGTTTAATAAAAAAAATTGTAATAATATTCTAACACACGTTTTTTAGTGAACATCAACGGTCAAACTTTGAATTTATTTTTGCCTGTTGTATCAAATGATTAAAATTAACCAAAATATAAATGTTTATCTCTAAAAATTCAATAAACATTAAGCATGCAAATGTTAAACAAAGTTTTAGTATATGTAAGATTTAAAACACAAATTTTATTCTTTGTTTTACTGATAAAAAATTATCAACTTCCATTCAACTTACATCGGTGAGTTTTTGCATCGCGGGCGGTCTTTTTTTTTGTCGACGATAATAAGTTGTTTTCCTTGACTTTCCCGTCTTTAAGTGCCAGTTCTTCGATCTAAGAAATATCGCAAAAATAAAGGAAAAACGAATAAAAATTACAAGGTTCCATTAACTTATATAAATAGCAGAGCAAGCAGTACGCCAAATTGCAATGCTTTTTTGCTTTAGAATATAAAAGTTCCCGTTTTCATGTACATGTATTTTTAGCGGTAATTTTATAGTAAGAAAATACTGACCATAAGTTAACAAATAAGCAAACATTAATTTTTAAAAATTTTCAAGCTCAAGTATATTTTACTGTAATTTAATATAATAAAGTCTTATATTTTTTAAATAAAACCATCATTTGTATTAAAAATTCACATGAACAGTGTCATTAATGTCATTAAGAGATATATCATACATATTGCATATAGCATTATATTTAAGAAAAAATCGTACTAAAAAATCAAAAATTCAAACAGAATTCCAATCCTCATAACACCCCCAATAAAGAATAAATTTCTCTCAACAATCCCACGACTCCAAACCAAGCAAAGTTAAAGCCGACGAAAGTTCACATCATTAAAATTATGCAACATCCAACAAACACCTCGTTTTTCTCTTTGCACATACTCAATACCCCCCAACGCATTTCGCTCGCTCGATCGTCATAGCTTCATTTTCAACGAGGTCGACCTTCGAGCGCAATATATTCGCTTGGTTTTCGAGCCGTTAGATATACACACACTCGCAGGGCGCACGCACAAGTACATCGACACTCAAACCAGACACCCCGGAATTCGCGGGGCGCCAAGTATCGCAAAGGCGCGCGCGTGACGGCAGCGCAGGCCCGCAGCGCCTCGGAGCTCGAACTACGATGGAAAGTTTTCGATCTGATCGACCGAGGCGGAGAAATTTCTTCTTCCCCGGCGCGCGGCTTGATCAAATTGTTTTGCCGGCGCGCTGCGCCTGCTCGCCCAGTAAATAAAGGGCAATTTGTATGTTATACAGCGACACTTTTCCTCCGTGCCGATTTGTTGAAAATTAATTTTCTGCGGCATTGTAACTTTCCGCTCGCTCTCGTTCCGAGTCATTGGCTTATTTACTTCGGAGCTTTTTCAAGCGCGATGGAATGAAGTTGAGCGCGAGGGCACGGTAATTTGAAGTGCAGTGTTGGGTATGCAGCTGGAGAAATTTTCACTTTTATGAACGTTTAGATGTATGATTTAATATGTGTGGTACTTGAATAGATAATGGAATAAATTTAGGAAAACGATTATTTTATTTGTACTAATTTTACTAATGATATGATAAAGTAATATTGCCCTTCAATTTTTTCTGACCCTTACTTTACGTTTCTTTTAAATTGCTTTTCTCTCAAAATTTTCTTCATTCACAATTAGAGAATTGTAAGTCAGTTTTCTAATTTTAATAGTTTTTTTCAACGAAAATAATGTATTCACTAAAAAAAGAGTTCAAGGTTTAACAGTGTATAAGCATTCACGCATCCGAATGCATGTCGCGGCAAATACTGCTTAACCCAAATGATCATCTATCCGTACAACCAAGGATCTTATTTCCAATGGTGTCAGTTAGAAAAGTTGGAATTTATGACTTGTTCCTTTTTTTTAAACATGTAATCAAATTAATTTGACTTCTTTTGCATAAATGCGTAACAAATAGAAAGTTACAATAAATCAAGAGCATGTGGTAAATCCTTTCAAATCGTAAACGACTAAGGATATATATTAATTTTTAAGCAGATGAATATGAATTTTATGTAACGTATCACGATGTTCACGCACATTTTACTGTTCAAAACATAATGTTTTAATTATCTTTCAGTGGTATTTTAAATAATACGAATATCTTGCGAATTTTATATCATCTAAAACCAAATATACGATTAAAAAAATATAGTATTAAAAATATTAATTTTAACAAAGAAGTTTATTTTTAAATAGTTATAAAAATAATACTACCCTATTTATAAAATAAATAAATAATCATAAGCTCGATTGAAATTGAATATATTTTTATTTTCATCCTATAGTTTCCATGTATTTACAGGACGTCACATTGTACTTTTGCAGCTAAGTTTCAATAGCACAATAGCACAAATAAGTGATAGAAATTAATAATCTAGCATGAAAACTTATTCAATTACAAACATTTCATAAAACGAGTGATGCATTTTGCAATATTTCAAATACAATAGATCTTGTGATTCTTTGCGTATAAAAAATAATATTGCTAAAATTCTAAACGCGAATGATCATGGCAAGATCAAGCGCCGCGCATGATAAAAGTTCCTTAACGTGGAATTATAATCCTTTACGATTATTCAACAATCCATTTACATAAAAAATGCTTATAAAGTCTACATCAGTTAAATTTCTCAACAGTGCGAGTGTATATGTAAAAATCATATTTTTCACAATCTCTCTTTTTCAAATCTGCCGATAAAAAATATCACATCCATTTTTATATGGAATGTAAAAGCTAAAAGTCTTTAGTCGATAATATTCAGATTTTCTGGTTATTCCAGCAATAAAAAAATCAATTTTACTATTTAATTCGATGTTTAAGTACTAAGCATGGATTCAACTTGATTTAAGTGTCAGGTAAGTATATATCTATGAGCTGCCTATTGCAAAATGACTATAAATGAAAAATATAATCAACAAAATATAAATGTTAATAAATGTGAAGGGATTTGAAAATTGCCTTTGGTGAATAATGAACCTCAAGTATTGTACAAGAGTTTAACGTTAATAATTAAATTGATGTGATGAGAACGTAAATGACTCTGGTGTGAGTTTCATCGAACTGAGGTGTGTTCGACGCGTAAAATATGTAATGTATAAAAAAATAAAAAAAGCAAATAATTGATATCCGCGATATTGATAAATGAGAGCTTCAATACTTCTGAATAAAGTTTCAATATATATAATATATATACACCTCATCAAGGAATCCTACTCCATAAAGGCACTTGGAAATAGGTTTTGTTTAGTCGCTACAACAGTCAATAAAAACCTAGCAAACTTGATGCACTTTATAATACTAGGTGCGTGCTCTCGGTGAGTCGACGAGGGTTATCGAAAATTTTACATGGACCCTCGACTATAACGATTCGCTACAAGTGTCAAGCCGAATATATATATAACCTTAGAATTAATTTCTATTTTTCGCTCGAAAGCAATCAATTCCAATACTGCACTGTGATAATAGTTCTCTTTTTCTGTCTTTAACTTCTTATTCTTTTTCCTCTGTTAAATAACAAAGTCTTATTAGTTTTAACAATTTGTATGTCTTGATCCTCGCATTAAAGGAATCAGAATACTTGGACTCTGAGCTTGCATGAGGAATGGATCTTCCAGGAGTTGGGCCGCAGTTGCTCGATGAGCTGGATCACGTACTAACATCTTCTCAAGGAATTTCTGCAGTCTTGGACTCACCTAAAAATATTTAAATCATTTTAATTTTTTATATAAATTCTCTTATTTTAACAGAAATGAAAATATAAAACTATGGATAAAACAAGATTTAAAACTAAAACTCATCTTATTAAAGTTTACCTTTTGTGAATTTTTCAATTTCGGTGGTGGCATATCCCGAATACGTCGCATGGCTTGTAGAGGCGGTTCATTGAAAAATGGTGGTTCTCCATCAACCATTTCAATAATCATAATACCCAAGGACCAAATATCGACTTCTGGACCATAAGGTAACCTAATTTAAAAAATAATAAGAATTTTAAGTTCATACTATTAAAAGAAAAGTATAAAAGCAAATAATTACAATAATAAAAAATAACTATAATTTTTTATTCACAAATGAAAATAATAGATAGTAAAAATAAATTATATTTTAACTGCTTTTATATATTTTTTTACTTCCACAATACATTAATTCTTATGATGTAAAAGAAATAATATTTCACTTATTCTTAAATTTAGTTTTATCCTTAAACACCTCCTTCGTAAGGTTATAATCTCTAAGCTCAAAAGGAAGAGTCTTTTAAACGTGATTTCGGCTCGATATCTATTAAATTTTACGACATTTGTTAAATATTAATTTTTCAACATGCAATAGCTACTTTCCTAAAATAAAATTTGATTTTTATTTTGAATTCTTCTTAATTGACCTGGTTTAGAAAGATCAATAAAATAGTCTCTTATAAATAATTTTTTTGTTCATTCTGTTTAACACTTTATAAAATAGCAGAATAGAATAGCTTTTAATAAAAGCTCGTAATTTAACAATTTTTTTCAATAAGTAAATTACAAACCTTTCTAAAAATACATAAATATCAATAAAATATAAATTTGATTTGAATAAAATCAATATGCAGCTTTATTGATTCAATCTGAACTACTATTTAAGAACTCTTATTTGAATTTATAATACATCCACCTTGTTTTATTAAAATTATTAGATTTATTAAGAAATTACTGTAATCTATTTTATGCTTCTCTAAATAGACTGTGGACGATATTGTGGACTGTGGACAAATCTACGTTATCGTCACAAATAACTGTGAGTTTGATAAATTTGTGTTAAATGTTTCCTTTCCCAAGTATAAATTATACCATAAAATAAGATTAAAACTATTACCTAGAAATAACTTCTGGGCTCATCCAATAAGGCGTCCCTACAAGTGACTTTCGTTTAGGCAATTCCTGTGAAACCTGCGCACAGAATCCAAAGTCCGACAGCTTAACTCTTCCGTCCGCGGTCAATAAAATCGAATCTGATTTGATGTCTCTGTGTATAACACCCTGAGAATGTAAATACTGCAGGGGTTTAAGGCACTGCAAGCAAACTGTTGCTATCTGGCTTTCATCCATTTGAGAATGTGTCACGATATCTGTGAGAGCTCCACCCTCTAAATATTCCATCACTACCCAAAGCTCGTCGTTCACCAGGAAACTATCGTACATTTCGACAATGTTTGGATGATGATAGTCCCTCATGATTACCACCTCGTTAAATAGCAATTCTCGACGCTGCTGTTTTCGAAGGTCCATTTTCTTTACTGCTACTTGACGATTTGTGTTTCTGTCTGTGGCGATGCACACGGTACCCGTACTACCTTCACCGATTTTTAAGAAATTTTCCAAATTCTCTCGTGGGTCTCCATTGCTTACCTAAAATAAAACATTCATTAAATACTAATAACTTTAGAATATAAAATAATTTTTAACAATTATTATCAATTATGAAATTATTACAAACTTGAATAAACAAATTTAATTAGTATCATTTTTATAAAATATTGTAATTAATTTACAGTTCAGAAATTTAATGAAAGTAATAGTAAAAGCATATAAAAATAAACAAGTATGTCTACGTACCACCATTTGTAGTGCGGCTCTAAATTGTTCATGAGTCAGCCTTTGTTCTGGGTTCTGTTTTCCAGAGTTATTCGCAACTGCACCAGACCCTACAGCTAAATTACCAGATGACATGGCACTCTTCATATTCTGATTTTGATCCGGAGTTGTACTGACTCCTGGCATTGATGAAAGGGCACCAGCCTTTGAGAGATTATGCATCGATTGTGAACTCTCAATAGGCTTTTGGAAGTGAGTATGAAAATTGGGATTCTCCACTCCTCCATAATTTTGTGTGTGTTTGGTAACGTTGTGAGAACTAAGCTGACTCAAGGGTCGTTGAGAAGCTATCGAGCCAACAGGAGATACTTTAGGCTGTGTACCATGTAACATCATACTCTGTGGCACTGGTTGCTGCCTCGCTGGATCCATCTTAGAAGATTGCATATTTCCATTGTATTGAGCAGCCGGAGGCATTGTTACGGATGGATTCATTCTTTGGAAGTCATACTCTTGCATTTGCGGTATATTTGAATTGGAAGGCGGACTCTGAATATTCGAAATAGGACTCATGTTTTGGAAATTCATTGACAGATTCTGTGCATTTGTACTCATATGTGGCATACTGGGTGACGATTGCATGTTAGGATTTAAGTTTTGAAGATTTGGAATCATATTGTGTCCTGAATTTGGTGGTGGTCCCACACTTGGTGAATTTTGTCTCATTTTATCAGCATAGCCATGAGTTTTATTGTAGTTGGGATACATTTGAGTTGGAGTGGGATTAGATGTCATTTCCTGACCTTCAGGAACTGATGGTGGTAAGTTTGTGTTATTTCTGTAATCCCTTCTTAATCGAGGTGGACTTGAAGATCTTAGAGAATTCGATCTTGCAACACTGCTCATTTTTGGCAAATTATTTTCTGCTGATTTTTCACCAATAACCATTTTACCTGTTCTTGGATCATTATGACCACGTACTATGGTTTTCAAATCTAAAATCTCTGTGGGTGTGATTTCACTGGGGTCGACTAACGGAAGAGGTCGATTGGTAGATTTCAGAATCTGATTATTTCCAACAATTGAAGCCCACTGCAATGGTAATCCAACAAATTTTCCTTCCCGTTTATCAAAACCAGTGTGAACTCTGTGTTCAAAGTTTGTTGGAGTTGAGATTTGAGGTTTCTTCTTCTTTTTGGCAAACATGATGAAAACTCTTGTAATTTGTCAAAGAGTCAAAGAAGAATCTAAAAAAAGAAATGTCTTAATTAGTAATGTATATACATGAGATATACATGATATTATTATACATTAATATTTACAGACTAAATTTTTAAGATATTAAATAATACAATATTTTAATTTGAAATACCATGAATCATATGTTTTAAATAACTAGTGTTTCATAATCAGTAAGATAAAAATAATATGTTATAAAAAATATAATAAAAAATGGGTTATTCTTTTGAATAAAATTAAACAAGATAAACAGTTACTAGCAATATCGAGTGTCTGTACTATTAATAAAAATTATTGTTATATCAAAATTATTAAACATAAATTCTGTAATAAATAGATTAAACTATTCTATTATATCTTCCAAAGTATTATAAGTTATTAATTTAAATGATAAAAAGAAAATTCATAATAATTTAAAAGGAAACCATAACCAGTGATTCTTTAAGTGCTTTAAAAAATGGCTCACCAAGTTCTCACACTCCATGCAAAAATTACACGAAACAAAAGTATAACAATAATAACCAGCAGTTGAACAAACTGGAGCAATCCAATAAAAAAAGTCCAAATAGCCCAGCTTAATAATAAGCACTGTGCTCTAAAAATAACACACGTCAAGCTGCACCCGCCAGCCTCAATTAAGCACTCCGGCAGCTGGATGCATCCTGTGCACTCCTGCAAAGCGAACAATCTCCCCGAGCAACACCAAACCAGCAATGACTAAACCATTGAAAAAAGCAGAACACGAGCCTCTAAACATATAATGGATAAACCTACTCTCCAGCAAGCGCACTTCTCTCAAACAGCAAGCTCAACAAGGCACATCACAGGCATTCCAGAGCGAGTCCGCGGCAAACAAACGTCTCGCGCGCCTGTCAATAACAACGAGAGCAACAAACTCGGCTCGCGTCGCGCGCAAGTGGCCATCTAACAGCAGCAGCAGCGCGCACGCACCGCGCGAATTCCAAAGAACGGCGCATTCCTGGCTTAGAATAATGCGGCGCTCTTCTAATATAGCAGAAAAGAGGTGAACGTATATCGGTTGCGCGAGCTCGAGGTAAAAGCGTGCTCCAAAAACGTATAGTACACGCAGATACACAGAGGCGCGCAGTTGTATACCTAGAATGAACGACGAGGAGGGCGTCTCTGATGCTGGCCTCAGCGTAGTAGCTCTCTTCCAGGCGTAGTTCGTCATAAACCGGCGGCCGTTGCAGCCTGGCGCTCGGCTCCTCGGCGACTTTCCAATCGCCAGCAGCGGTCGGCCGACATTTTCTCTCTCTCGCTCCAGGCTCGCCGGACGAGCTCGCTCTCTCACTCTGTGTATACTTATATCCTCGCTTCCTCTCTTCTATTACTGTAGAGCTGCGGGAAAAGCCCCGAGAGCAGGTGCGGCTCTCTGATTCTCCCCTGTTTCTCTTCAAGGAAATATACACTCGGCGAATTTAACGTATATGTATGCTTGTTGGGTGTATAGCTAGGCACTAGGAGGGCTTCTTCTGGACGGTGGCACGCGAGTATTGAATCCGAGTTTTGTCGGATATACACAGATAGAGAGACAGCCGCTGCAGCAGGGCGCGGCGAGAGAGCCTGTCACTACTTACGCACGCCGCCGCGGAGCTGCTGCATCCTGCGCGCGCTCGCTGACGAATCCATATCACGCGCGGGCGTATACACACCTAAAACTCCAAGACTCGCTGTCTTTCGCGAGAGGATCTAACAGCCTTTTTTTCTCCTCTCTCGATATGTGTAAGAAGGCAGAAAAGACCAGAGACAGGCGCGCGCGTAAAGTATAAAATACACACGCGCTGGGAGAGAGCTGCGGGCGAACAGGTTGCGGCCGAGCGCCACCTGCCGGCGCTTTTCGGACCTCGCTTCGGTATTCGAGCAGTGGAAGCCCGATTTATGGGAGCCAGCGAGAGCCGCGCGTATATACGCAAGCATATCGCGATTCAATGAGGATGTATGTACGGGGGGAAGAAGGTGAGAGAGCGGGGAGCTGCACTCGCACCCGTTTATTGAGATTGCGCGCGCTCTATAGGAGCCTTTTTTTATGTGTGTGTGTGTGTGTGTGAGAGAGTGCAGGCCGATGCGCGCGAGCTATGCGGATTCCGGCGGCTTTTTGAGCTTCAATGGTATAAGTGGGTCGGATTTGCATGACAATGTCGGCTCTTTTTTTTAGCGGACTGATTAACGATTTTTTCGTTTTCGACTTTTTAGAGGGGCGAGGATTTTGAGAGCGGGGAGAAGCGCGGGGATCAAAAAATGGAGCGGTTGTGATTTTTTTTAGGGTTTTTGAGGAGATGGATTGATTGTTTGGTGAGTTGTTTGATTAGTATGGGAAGTTTATGGATACCGTAAAAGAATAATAAAGTAGCTCTTTATGAAGATTCGTTTCTAAGAAGATCAAAAGTGGAAATTAAAATAGACTATGTAGCGATCATCATTAGATTGACCGTGGGAATTACATGAATGATTCTTACAATGTGATATATAATAAGGTATTTTACAAATAAGGAGTGTTATCTCCCACAATTATCTAAATAATGTTACAAATGCGCGTTAAATGAGAGTAATGAGATACGTCATAGGCATTATGCAAAAGAATATTATGTATTTTCCCTTTCCTTCTTTTTATTGGGATAAAGCAATGTAAAATTTATACATTTTTTCCAAAATTAACATAATATCATATTGGATTATGTACTATACGAGTATTCAACTAAAAGTAAACTATTTTTCAAATTGATTAATTAATTATGCATATAACTCAAATCTTATAAGATACCTGACGTATCAAACTTTCTTACAGCACGATACACGGAAGACTTGGAAAAATTCGCAATCTACGTATAACGAACCTCTCCTAGCAAATTACCTTTGCGCGCATCCGTGAGAAAAAAGTTCACTTTTTTTCACGCACACAGAGCGCGCAGGTACTTTTATTAAAGGAAATCGTCGGCTATTAAATTTTTTCTCAATGACTTTCAAGAAAGTACGACAGAAATTATACACACTCGGGGAGAGGCCGACGTTAAGCCGCGCAACTAAGTAACTGTAATGTACTTACTGGCATTCCAGCAGCTCCGGCGCACGTGTATAACTCAATTATCAAAGCAAGACACGTCTCAGGCATACTTGAAAGATCGTTTAACCGAATTCCTGAAAATAACGTTTATCTTAACACGCCCTCCTACATACTTCAACCATCCTCCTACCGTCCCATTAAACCCACAAACATTCAAATCTTCCACTAAACAAGCCAAGTCACGCGTCCAATTAGCCACAAACTCGGCCATTACACCAGCTCTCTCTAAAATTCTCGACGAATCCTCTAAACAATAGTAAACCTCCTAACGAGATTCGCCAAAGCTGATTACACCTCAGCTTATAACACACTCCGGAAAGCGGCCGATCGGCAACTGAGAGACGGAGTAGGCTGAAAAGCTTCCGGCGCGGAAGCTCCTCCCGTTTATAAATAATGCACGGCTCGATCGTCGGGATAATTGCAGGCTTCGAACTTTCAGTTTTTCTCTCCACCCACGCGGATTTCTCGCGACGATATTTCCAACCCCCCTGCGAGTTATCCGTCTCTGCCTTTTATTCGTTATTCTTCGCCGCTGGGGAATATATACTTGGTTGGGAGTGCATAGGCTCGCGGATGTAGAGTCGATATTGAGCGTGAAGAGAGCGACGGAGGTGCGATGGGCTTGAGAAGGTCTGGAAGGCAAGGTGAATTTTGTGTTAGGGGTTTGAGAAGGTTTGGAAGGGATTGGGAATAATTTAATAAAATATCGCGGGGTTGTTGGAGAGTGCGGATTAGGCAGGGCTGCCTTGTTGATAGGAACCAATAGAATGCGATTTAATCTGGAGCAAAGACCAGTAAAATATTAGATATTATGCACCAGTCTCTCATTAAAAATCATTATTTTTATAATGGTTGCTGTTGGTTTGTTTCATCC
>UELX01001251.1:0-47846 GCA_900480035.1 Eupelmus urozonus
CCGGTCTGAAAATGGGCACTTTTGGCTCTCATTTTAGGTAGCAAAAAGCGCGAAAATCGTGCCTGTGTGACAAAAACGATTTTTTATACAAGTATCAATATATGAGAAATTTTTTGAGTTGTTTGTATATTAATCATTATCTCGTGTTATTACTTTTTTGTTAGCTATTTCTTTTTACAAAATTAAAGAGCGAAATTATTCGTAAAATCAGACTTTATTGCACCATGAATTTTTATAAAAAGTATCAAACATACGTAACAAACGTATTGACCATATTATGAAAAATTTTCTAGAATTCATTTGGGTTTTAAAATTTTAATTTAATCGTGAAACTTCAGGAAACCTGACAAATTGAAATGGGTTTACCTGGATAGAGTTATAACTCAATATTTTTCATTTGTACACCTGTAGTATCTTGTTTCAACGGATTGAAAACGAATATTAATCATGAACTATATAGAGCTCGCATATTAGCCATCTTTCGTTTGAATATTCACAAACATGAAGCACGATCCGCATTTACGAGGATTTCATTAAACCAATATTAATCCCTGTTGTCAAATAGCCAGATATCCGACGTGCAACAAATTTTAATTGCACGTTACAGCTAATTAACTTGGCAGCTGAAAAATTAATAAAAACATTATCTTATAATTGATTAAAATTAATAATTCAATCTATTATTATTTAATATGGATTTATTAAATAAATTGTGCCTGAATAAAATCTCTACTTAATATTTACCTATGCCGTTGAAGAAATCCAAATATATCATTTTTAAAATTTCTCGTACTAACCTTAAAATTCTGATTAAACTTGTATTCATTTTATAATTAATATTTGAAAATTCAATCAAATGCAGATATTTGCAATGCTTACGAAAATAAATTAAAGATTTAAATACTTTTGTTAATTTACTTGGTTGTAATTCCCTTCAAAAAATTAAAAAAGTTATCTTGAAGTTTCTCTTTTAAATAGATTGATTTATCAATCAACTTTTATTCAATACTATATATAAATATATAATATATAATGTACTTTCCTTGAATATTTAGTAATATATTTTAATGTTATTGCATTTGTCTGTGTTGGTGAATTATTTAACATAAATTATTTCTCATTCAAATACTAAGTAATATTAAGGCAATATTTTTCTAACAATGACAGAAAATTATTGTTCCTTGAACAGTTTGATTTAAGTTCTATACAAAATCGTGTGTCAAAGAATAATGTATGACTCGTTAGAGCATAGTGTTGTAATAATTTTAACATGAATGATCATGCTTGTGAATTCAACGAAATCGTTATTCGATATTCGTTTAACTTCTTGTATGAACGCCTAGGTATACATTTATAACCGCACTTTCAATTATTATGTAAAATATTTATTATAAAGGACAGATAAAAAAAGGAAAATTAAATTCTAAAGTGTTCGAAAACTATTTGAATATAATTTTATAGTCACACACACACGCGCGCACACAGCGACTATTCAATAATTTTGTTCATCAAAATTCTTCGCGCTTCCTTCAATTACATTTTCATTTATCGGCCGATCCTGCTCACTCACTCCAACACTGGTACCAGCACCTCCGTCAGCAACTTTATTCGATATAGGTATAATGAATTCATGACTATGAAAAAAAACTGCGCTTCGCCGTAATGAGAAAACTAATATTCCGTTCTCAAGTAGAGGAAAGGCGAGCGCCCAACAAAAAGAGACGAAGCAATAAACACGCCGGCCAAACCAATCCCGCGCGAATCTCGGACTTTCTTTCTGTGTCTTTGTTGTCCTCTCTTTCTCTGAACAATGCTTCCACTGCTCCCTCTGCGAAATAGGCAAACTCGTGGCGGCGCCCAATGCTAATGCAATTAGCCGCCGCGCGGCGACGGAAAATTCTAGCCTCTCCCCCCTGTACGTGTGCGCTTTTGCGGGTATGTGTGTGTGTGTGGTTGGGGGCGAGCTTGTGGATAGATCGAGCCAAGAGTTGGAAGGGAAGGCGGAAATTTGAAATTCCAACCGGAAGACTGACGCGGGTCGGGCTGCGAATTTCAATCGGGCGTCGAAGCTGCACAGGTCCGGAATCGCTGCCTTTTTCTTTGTTGCGCGCGGGAGGTGAGGCTAGGGCGGTAACGAGCCGAGCTTTGCCGGATACGTGTGGATGAAGGCTAGTAGTTTTTTCCATTTCGGAGGAACAAAATAGATGAGATTTTTTGCAGCTGCTACCCTGCCTGGGTTTTGCGCGGGAGCAATATTTTGTGATTTTTACGTCTCACTGATTTGAAATCAAAAAGTCCTGAGATCAGGTTAAAAGGTATATATATGCAATTTCAAAGTCGCCAATTTTGTACTACAAAAATGTTTTAATTAAATTTACATGCACCATATTTATGCGATATTAATAAATTCTTTTGATAATCATTTTATTATTAATTTAATTATTACATAAAATATTTTTATTTATAACCGAAAAATATGTGTAATCATCATGAATGATTATACTCATAAATATCTTTAAAACTACAAAGAACCAATTAGTTTCATATTTGTAAATTAAATTAGAATTTTAATTTTAGATGTATTTTTAATAAAAAGTTAATTAAAAATTTAAAAGTAAAGATTAGATGTTTAAAATTATTATTTTTAGACTTGCATTTAATTTAGCAGTGTACGTGCAAAAATCGTACATTTTTTCAATTTAGAAAGGTTGGAAACCATGTGTACACATAAATATTGGAAGAAAGCCTGTGTTAAATACGAGGAAATTTTACATCGCACTTGAATATTTTTCCAATAAAAGTATACCAGCCAGAATAGTATTTGCAATAGAAACTTTTGTTAAATTAACTAAAATTAAATTAACAGAAAGTAGACAGTTGAAATTATTTTCAGAATGTTAAAAATGTGTTTATACAGTTAAATGTCTGTAAAAACTGAAGGTGTTCAAATGGAGATCTTTTGAAATACTGTTGAATTAACTATGTACAGAGTCGAATCTCGCTCGTACCAACATTAAACTGTGTCACGGTTCTAACTGTGTATTTTAAGTAGAAAGAGTCGAGTGTGGTACGACATGTACTTCCACTTAATATCTCAGGTGCTTTATAATTTTGGCAGTATAAGACATTGTTTAATATTTTTAAAATAATTAACTGTACAATAAATTTTTACTGGAATAAATATCTGTAGGTTCCAAAAATAACAGTATAAGTCTATTTTTTATGTTCTTGAGAATTTGATGTCAAATCAGATAAAATATTTTGAAATAACTATATAATAATAATAATTTGAAGTACATTAATACCTTATGGCATTAAATACGAATTTAAATAAGGCTATAACACTTCTCACTTGCTGCAAAGTAGTAAAACGTATGAGTCATACTAAAACCTTGAGAACAATATCAGTAATGGAAATATCCTTTCCTCCGGTTTACATTGTACTTTAATTATTCGATTATTTAACTTAAGTATATCTATTGTATTATCTGTCGCTATATTTGTGTCTTTTCAACATACATAGTAAGTCCGATTTTCGTTGTTTAACCGAATTAGCGGTACTAAATTCAAACGTGTAGCAAAAATAAAAAAAAACAATTGAATGAGAACAAATAAAATCAACTTTAAAATCAGTTATTGTGAGAAGCCACAGATGTTCTAAAACGAAATTCTAAATTATTCCATCGCTTATATCAGAAAAGTTAAATTATCTATTTCTGGTGAGAGTCTATTAAAAATATTATTCAAATATTTTTTGGTTTAAGAAAATAATTCTATTATGATTACTATAACATTACTTTTGACATGCAATTAGAAGTTTTTAATTTGAAATTCTAAATGTTAAAACGAAAAAAGGACAAATAAAAACTGAAAAAGCCCAAAAATCGTTAGACTCATTCTCATGATCCTTTAATTCATACTAGCCACTAAATCCGAAATAAAAGCCCCAACACTCGCGAACCATAAACTAGCTCTCTCACAAAGCAGCGCATTTCCATTTTTTCTCACCTTTCCATCTTTAAAAAGTTCATAAACGGCGCCGACACGAGCCCTCCATTCCCTACGAGCCCCATCCCCGCATTCAATTATAAGCCGTTTGAAAGCGCGCCCGCGCGCATGAAAAGCCGAATAAGCTGCGACACAAACGAGGATCCGCGAGCGCGCGCGTTCAATCCGCGCTCTCGAACAATGAAAACCATTAAAAAGCCGCGGGCCCACGAGCCCGATAAGATTATCGCCGCGCTCGAATTGCGCTCGCGCGAATAATGCGATCGTATCCCCCCGCGAGCGACTTTATGCCCGGACTACTGCTCCGCTGTCATGTGCTTTCGAGAGTTCGCGAGCGCGTCTGCTCTTTACGAGGATGCTTTCTGGCTTTTCAAAGAGCTTTTTTTTGCGCCACCTATCTTTTTTCTGCGTGTTTGCGATGCTTGTTTATTGTTACTACCTTTCGGCTTCTTTTATCTGCTTTTCTTTTCATGTACTCGTTTATTTGATTGTATATTATTGTACTTCGACTACATTTTTTACATTAGTTACTTCTGTGTAAGGAAGGTAAATGTATATACTAGTACCATATTTCTAAATAATTGATTATTTTTGATTCATTATTGTCTTTTGCGTTTATTTTCGAATAAATTATTTCATTATATATTCGATTTTTCGAATTATCGTTGTTTATTCAACTAACTTTTCTGCATCGATAAAATATAAAAAAAAGATTTAATTTTGTAAATATTGTGATTCGTAGAAAATTATTTTTCAAATTTCCTATTAAATTTATTTATTCTATTCATATGTATTCAAAATAATACTTCCAATTTCCTATTGAATTTATTTATTCAGCTCGTATATATTCCAATGTATATAATCATACATACTTATAAGAACGAGAAAAAACTTTATTTCCTTTCTCTCATCTAAGTATAGATTTGACGTTTTGCTGTATATTTAGACGTCTAGACAGCCCAATACTATGTCGCACGTTTGAAACCTTTATTTTTATCTCCCTTGATAGGCACATATTGGTTACATTCAAAATATACATTACTCCTCACAATCTTATTACTACCAAAGTTTGCAAAAAAAGCCTTTCCCCTCGATCCAAGAACAATAATCCCCAGAATCATCTAGCCACTTATACTGGTACGCGCTGGCGCGAGTGGTCGCTTTTATGCGCGCTTTAGCCAGCATTTCGTCTTTCTGCCGAGCGATAAATCGCATTTACGGCAGGGCCGCGTCGTCGCGGCCATCCGCACAGGTCATCCGAAATGCATACCGGAGCGGTGCACTTATATGCAGAGGCACATCCCACCCCCGCTGAAAATAACCTCGCGCTGCTGGCTCTCTTTACGAGCATCGCCGCTTCAACCCCACTGCGCGCGTAAATCTTCGCCAAATGTGTAGCTGGAGGATACGCCGAAATCGGACGCGCTGCGGAGGAAAAGAACTTACCGAACTTGAAGAATTCCTAGCTGCGGCTTTTAAAGAATTGCGAGAATTTAAAATCTTTTTTTTCTTATTGTAAGTCCGCCAAGCCTAGGGATGCTTTTATAATCGAGTAATATATACTAAACTTAAAAAGTCGATTGACTACAAATATTTTTTCATGCGAATTTGATAAAAATACAAAATTATACACAAAGTACAGCAAGTTTAAAATACAAGTTTTGATGAATCTTTAAAGCGCTAAAATCACTTTATTCTTTTAAAATAAAAAAGTAGCCTGAATATTAAATTCTCCACATAGCTGGTGGCATTTCTCTTGCAACCGAAGCGTCGCGATAAGCCGCCGTTGATGACCGTTCACGAAACGCTCGAAAAAGTCCGCTTCACCGGAGCGTGCCTGCAAATGTACCGAGCGACGAGCAGCTGTGTGTGCTTGGTGGTATTTATGCGCGGACATTAAAACGCGGAGAAATCAGAGGGTAGTCGTTGAGCGCCATTGCGGCTATTATGATACGCCGCGGAGGTGTAAAAGAGCGCTATTCACTCGCCTGCGTTTATTTCGACCGGCAATGGTGAATATATTTCGGCTTTTGTGGCTGTTTGACGCGCCGTTTTACCCGACAGATGGGAAGGATCGTCTTTCACTTTACAGCTTTTAAATGCTTTTCATTTTCAAATGCTACTTTATGGATAAATGTAAGGCTTATTTTTTTTTTATAGGGAAGCTATTTCATAGGAAGGTATGTTGATAAGTTAACAAAAGTGTAACATAACGTTTTTTCCGATGGGAATTTCGCGTTTAAATAAATATTGATTTTGGTATTTCCAATCAAACATTTATTAAAAACTAAAATTGTAAACAATTTCTTTTTATTTCCATGAAATAATAAAAAGAGATAAAACAAATAGTTATTCCAAGAAGAAAATACATTTGATTCAGTTACGAAAAAATTGTATCATATTTAATTGTTTACAGTTCTTTGTTAGATAATTGAGTACAATAAAAATGTTATTGGCATTTGCCTTTTCACTCTACCATCAAATTAAATCTGATAAAATAATTTAAATTGATCAGAGCTTATGATGTGACTATATAGTCACGGCCATAACAAACTCTAATAACCAAACTCGTTCCGCCAAGCCAAAACAAAAATAATCTCTTAAATGTTAGGTTGTATGACAAAAAAACATCCAAGACAAACTAAACGCTCCTCTTTCCGTTGCACAATAAATCGGAGAGCACGGGCACGCTTACTATATATACTGCCCCGTAAAAAGAACACACACACCCAGATATATGCATACCGGTAGTTACCATAAATTTGCACCAAGTGTGTGTGTGTGTGTAAGAGTAAGTTTGTGTGGATACTCTCAGCATCGGCGAAATTTCCATATTTATATTAACATAAAGTAATTGTGCCCCACTCGCGTTTAGTCGAGCGCCACGCGCACGGAAAACAACCGGCCGGCCGTGTAACGAGAAAGAAAAGCGGGCATGTGTTCATAAATCGAAGAACTCAGGCGAGAGAGCACGGAATATCGCTGAGCGAATGGGTTAATCGCGAGGAAAAACTGACCGAATTTACGTTGGTGATTATTGCACGAATTCTGTGATACAAGCGCAAGAGAATGATAATATTTTTATGCTAATTTGGGAATGTTGTGTGGTTTACTTTTCTAAGATCTAGTGAGTTGGAATTTTAAGAATTTGTATTTTTAAGTTTGTTAAAATTCCAACAAAAATTTTAGTTTTCACAATGTTTAACTGACAATGCATAGATGAACTACACACGCGTAAATGGGTATAAAGTAAATTTTTGTTTAAAAAAAGGAAGTTGGGTACGGTAAAATGAAAGGTAAAGTTTGCTAAAACATTTTTCGAGGTTACTGATTACAAATTCACGAACAAATGCCAGCATTTGAAATGGAAAATTTGAATCGAAACGGAAAATGCCTACGTCAAAGTTTTCAAATTATTCATGCAAGTGTTATTTTAAATCTGCTTTTTTACATTTTGAAATTCTTTCAAAATTATGTAAAATTTTTGAAGCGAAAAATCGCTATTTATTTATATAAAATAAGTGAGAAATCTTATTAATGATTATATATGAATGAAAATGGTAAATTTTTTCCTGAATATTTAATAAAATATTTTTTTTTTTAACCTACCCAGGCTCCTTTTATTGGAGCTTATACGGCTGTAATAAAATATTAATGTAAATATTTTATGAAAGTCAGCATTGAACGTCAGTGATACACAAAACTGTAATAAAAACTAGGTATTAGCTATAATAATAGTACATTTCGATACAAGTGCGAGAAAGTGATTTTAGCCTTATGGGGACGTTCACGCCCGAGTGAAGCGGGTAAAGGCGGACTATAGTCTGTAACTACTGGATTTTGTAGCTATAAGATAGATACATTCACGTAATAACCAAGCGCCAGTTTCATATAATTATGCTAATTTACACGCATGTTTTTTTCTTTAAAAACACCTTTGGAAGAAATTTAAAATAAGTTCTAGTTTACACACATATGAGAAATGCGAGGTTCCACACTTCTAATAATTTATTGGTTACAACATGAATATCAGTAGATGTATATTATGCTTAACTTAAAATTTTTCTAAGCAAATAAATCTAACTGTAAATCCGTTCTTGTGTAAAAATGAAATAACCTATTACTTAAATAAGCATTATTGATATTCATCCTTTAACGCAAGGATAATTCTCAATAACCTTCTGAAATCTATTAACCGCTTGAATAGTTCACTGGCTGTCCACCTACTCTTTAAAGCAGCCTAGTAAAAAAGCTCGCGTTACTGCAATCGGCTGATAAATAAGGATTTAGAGGCGGCGCCTCCAGCTCCATAAATAAGGCTCATTCCGATGACTCTACGGGGCCAATAAACGTTTCCTCGACTAGGTGTACGCGAGCTCAGAATAGAACGCACTCGCTCCTCTAAGCGGCACTGCACGCCAGATGAGATTTTCTGCATCTGCGCCCACATAACTTTCAGCTGGCAGAGAAAGAGCGCATTATACATACCGGTTATTCTTCTCGATTTCCAGCGGCGAACTGCCGGTCATTCGGTTGTCTTATGTAGGCGCGTGTCTGACTGCAGCTCAGATAATCTCTCTTTCTCTCTCTCTCTGGGTTAGAGAGCTGGCTTCTTGGCTTCCTCGGCTTTTCGAGATGCGATCTATTTCTGTATAGATTTTTTCCCCGAGTTTCGGTTTAATGAGCGATTTAAGGGAAGATTAACGTTTTGGGCCTAATTGGCGGAATGATTTTGTTGAGACTTTTTGAGATAGGAGCTTTTAGAAATATGAGATTAAGTTTAGCTTTGAAAAATTTGAAAATGAACAGAAACTGAAAGTTTTTAGCGCAGTGAGTAATGAGCAGCATTAATCTGATAGTATGCACTCATTTTAAATTGGATTTAATGCGAACAATAGAATAGTAATCTACGATAATCTCTAAAGTTCCTGCCTTTAAATTTTTATTTTAATGTTCCAGTTTTCGGTTCCGCGTCAAGCCAAGCAAATATTTCGAAAATACAGAGCTTTTTTAATTTATACTCGGTACCTTTCAGCGCAAATTACTGTAATCTTTAATGACCGACATTTTAGTGATCGAGGTTGACGCGAAAATTACTCATGACTCAGAAACGCGCTGTGATAATAATCCTCAGACGCTTATAATCTACATCTTTGAATAAAAAGCACTCCCAGTTGAAAAATTTCTGATCCGCAAAACAGTAGCTCTCACCAACTGACAAATTCACCTCTCGTCTGCAAGTTTAGAGCAGAAAAAATAAGCGACACCGAGGACAAACGCGCTCGGCGCCTCTGTACTTTTAATTTCCGAGAGAGTCTCTTAAAAGTTGCCCCTTCTCCCTTTCGAATTTCCTTTCCCTCAGCGAGTCGCACAGACACACACGGACACGCTCGAGCTATTCCTCGCATGCAAATGCACGGACACGTTTGGCACGCGCTCTGGGTGCAGCGCGTGTCGCGCCAGTGTTGCGGCACGCTTTCGCGAGCGAGCGCGCGCTCGCCTCGCCTGCCTTCTTCGCGCTTTTATTTTGGACCCGCGATGCGTGATTGATGACCGCCGCGAGGAATGCGCCTCGTTATTAGATAGTGGTGTCATCCGCGACAGTGACTTTTTCGATCGTTACGAGGTCTCATTGCTCGATTGATATCGATTCGATAACGGTTACATCGGTTGTGTTTGTGCTGGGGTTTGGTCATTTTTATTCGTTCTTTATCAAGTCTGATTAGAGCTTAATCTTCCTGAAAACTTAAGCCTGCCTTCTAGGAAAAGTGAATGTTATAATTGCGCTGGCTTTACTTTTAATTGTCTCGGATTCAACTTTTCTAATTAGTTTCATATTTGGTAAATTACTTCTTTGCTATTATGAATATTTGTCTTCATAACTACAAAGCCTTGCTACTCGGAAGTACAGCTCTGCTTAACATTATTATATCTTTTCTGCGAAAGGTGGGAAGTAATCACAAGTAAGAAAAAACTACTATTCTTTATGAATTTTTAAATACAAATTTGAATAATACAATTCCAGGAAAACTTACTTAATCTGGACAAATTCTGGATTTCAATATAGTAATATTTCTCTTACTTGTGACTATGTATAGTAAAATATGCTACAATTTTTAATAAGAATTTTGATAAAAATATCTCAAAATCTATTACTTTTGCTTTTAAATTATTAGTCTGTTCTAATTAAGCTGTTTGCTATTCCCTCTAGGACTCCGTATATGCCTGCTTTTAATTGCACAAAGTACGAACCCTACCAAAGGGTACTAATGAAATAACGAAGCGATGTGCAATTAAATGCTAATGCAGATGCTTTTGAATAAATAAATTACAAAAACGTTTCTGTTATTATTAAATTAGTTATATTATATTTATAGAATCTGATCATAATTTACAATTTTCAAAAATGATTAAGAACTGAGCTATAAAGTCTACTTTAATAATCGTACATAAATTGCTTGTACTCGAATTTCATTGTGCAATCAGATATAATGCTCGTTAGCTGTATATGTGTTGGTACATAAAATGCAAATTTAAGTAAAACCAGTTATAAAATTTCTTGCAAGGTATTAATTAACAAAAAGATAAGTTTTGTATTACACTAAACTTTTACAACTTAAATTTATTATGTAGTATGAGTATCAAGTAAAAAATAAGACCACAAAAACTGATATATTTGTGTGAAAGTATTCCTAAAATTATAATACGCGTAATTTGATACAGAATTAATTTTATAAAAAAATATTTAATTTTGGGTGCCGTTAGATTTTTAATATTGTTTACTAAATGTAAATTATCAGTAATAAACTGCATACGAAAGTTAAAAAAAACTGAACGTTAAAAAAACTGTTTTTTTTCAACAAAACTAATTGAGCTGAGCTTGTCTCGGATCAAAGCAATGGCCTTTCTATATTTCGTGGCATTGACTCTCAAAGCAGAAGGCCATTTCTAAAATATCATAACCAATAACCAATCAACCACTGAGCATTCGACTAACCTCAACTGTGCATTTCACGCGGATTCTTAAAATACACCCTCTAGCTACAGTCTAACGTAAAAGCCAATCTCGACTGCGGACAAATCCGGTGGAATATCTAGTCATCGACCCACGCGCTTTCATCGAACTCGCTGCGTGGAAGAAAAGACAATGCCATATCCGCGGGGAGAGGCCGGCGGGCTGTCGACGAAACTCTTCGACATCCGTTTGGCCCAGTTTCGGCCAATTGCGAAACGAACTTTCGCGGGCTCGACTCTGCATTCCTGCATCCCGCCGTTTGAATTTCCCGCCAATTTCGCTATAGTGGAAAAGCTGCGAAAACTATTGGAATTTTGCGCTGAGCTCGGGCGGCCAAAAACGATTTTGATATGTCCGTCAGTAAAAACGAAAGAGAACTTGCAAAACTCGGAACACGAATGCAGATAGATTTTCCATCTGAGGCTTATATAGTAGGCCGAAATGTTTAGTGGCTTTGCTCTAGTTGGTTTATTAAGTTTACCAGAGGTAGATTGAATTATTATAGAAAAGATTCATGAAAAGAGACCGATAATTTCCTAAAATTTTCATTCGCAATATCTGTTGCCCAACAGAGTTTCTATTTTTGTAGCACAGTTTTATTCAATTTTTAATTTATACAATTTTTACATTTAAAATATATACTCTTGACAGCAAAAAATATTTGATGACCTACAAGCCTATTAACAAGTGATTTTTTTGAATGTAACAATATACTCAATTAGTAATATTTCATATTTTCTAAATCTCCTAACATTCTAAAATAAATGAAAATTTCGTACAATACGGACAAAATAACGTAAAATTTGTTACTGCGTTCTTTTACTTGTGCTGAACTATACGTTTTGTTAAATGTAAATATGATCTTGTGTATTTCATTAAAATATTTATCTTATTAGATTAAAATATAATTTATGATGGCATTTATTGAGAAAATATTTTTGACATTATTAAAATTTACGATCGTGGATGTTCAAATTTTACTTACTTCACTATCCTTTAATGAAATAATAATGTGTATTTTATTATTTACTGTTTATTAAAAAATCTAACCTTAATAAACCCAATCTACGATCGAATACCTGCCGTATGGTCTAATTAAAATTATAAAAGAAATTAAAAGTTCATAATTTTAAGTTTATGTTTAATAATTCTACATATTTTAAATACTATTTATTACGAAATAATTTCAATAATTATAACTTGTATTAATTATTTCAAAATTACTCTGCAGCATTAAAATTTTGCATAATTATTTCAATATGTATGATATTATTTCAAAGTACATTTTTAATTAACGAATTTATAAGGTATCCTCTGGCTAAGAATAATTAATTGAAACAAATATTGAACAAAAAACTAGAACCGCGAGTAAAAAAAACAAGTAAACACCGGTACGTCAAAAAAAATAAAGAGCTTCACATCCTCTAACAATCCTGTAAGCTAATTAAGCGGCTCCACCTTCAGCAGCGAGCTCGCGAGATAATCAGACTCTCTTTTTACCGCCTGAGGCATCAGTTAATCTTGGCCAGTCACGTACCGTTGCAGCTCCGCTATCCATACGCGCACACATGCCTCGCTAGCTCTCGCACAAAGCGACCTAGCCAGCGATGACTCTAACGAGACTTTAGCACGTGCGTGCGTGATGCACTCCTCTCGGAAGCTAAGATTAAGCCCTCGCTTATGCGCTGCAGTCTCCTATATCCAGGCTCTTGACGCTCTTTCTCTGACTCGCGTTATCCGCACACCACGAGGCTGTTTGTTTCGTCGCGGATGCCGGGAATCGAGGCACAAACCCGGGGAGCTGCTTGTATAGGTGAGATAGCGAGAGCCCGCAAGTGTTATATTGCCAGCGTGGAGAGACACATTCACGCTAGACAGAGAGACAAGCGGAGGGTGTAATAACGAAGCTGCGGATCGCGTAACGCGTGCGTGGGCTATTTGTCATGGCGAGGCTGACAGGCTTTGGCCTGCAGGTGTAGCTGCTGTAGCGCAGGGGGAAGCAGTCTAGCTATTGCGCGCGAACTCGACGCCAGAGGAAGGGCGTTTACGGGGAGAAGGCGAAATTTCAAGAGATTCGTGCTAGTCGTTTGAATAGAATTTCAGCCTCGTTGTTCTCTAACTGTTCTTTAATGGAGGACTAGATCTTACTAATGTATTCGTGACTTGATTAAACTTTAATTTGACTTAGCGAAGCGAAATTCGGATAAACTCGAGTGGAAGATCAGGCTGTTCCAAATGGTTCATAGATTTTAGAAGATAGTTGCTGTACAGAAATGTAGAAGTAAACGAGAGAAGTTGGTTTTTAAAACAAGAGATATGTTTGGAGAATTTTTCTACCCCCCGTTGTAGCAGCATCCGCAATCGAGGCATTTCTGTTTAAAGGGCCGTCAAAACTGTGTAGAGCGATCCTCGACCATCCCTCGCTCGGCATGACTTTCGCGGAAACTGCTTGACAGACTCATGGGCGCTGTACTTGCCTTCGGGGCTCTTCCTCCTCCTCCTCTTCTTGTTGCTTCCACTTGCTGCCTCGTGTTTGCTTGCTCCTCTGCTCTCCCAACGACTTCTCTCGTCGCTGTTGAGAGAGGGAGGAGAAAGAGATGCACACCTCCTCGACGAAGGCTGCTGCTGCTGTCTCAGCCTCCCTGCTCTACTGCACTGTTTTTGGCGAAAGAAAGTCGAGTCGTATGGCTCTTTGTTCCAAGTGGGCAAGCCACTTCTGAGAGTGCACAAGGTGTGGAGATGATGCCGTCAACCCGGTTACAGTTCTACTGTGGATGAGTTTTTTTGAATGAATCTGAGCTAGCTTTCAAAAGCCAAGTGGGCAACAGAAGAAGAAACTCTGTTTCTTATGAAATATAGGTTAGCTCTCAATGTTTCTTATTGATTTCGAAACATTTAAATCGAATTCTCGTATTGTGACGAAGTTAACTCAATTTTTATGTGGTATGGTATACTTGCTTGTAGTTTTCTTTATTAAATCTGAATCAATGTAATTAAATTACGTTTTACAAGAAAGTGGACGCTGACACAACAGTTAAGTTCTCTTTAATCGGAACTATACCCAACTATAACTGACCACTTTAGATGCTTCAATGACTTCACTATCAATATCAACTTGGAAATACTTAGTCCACGATTGTGCTGTGTTGAGAGAACTATTTTGACTTTAGCAAACTTCAGATGATGCACTTATAGCTATTCAGCAGCGGGCTTTATAACTAGGGGATTGTTTTGAAAATTGCTGTTTGTTTTGAAGTATAGTTCACTTTATACCTAGCTTATAGTTTGGTTGAAATAATAATACAGTTGATATAAGGTTTTAGGCTCTCCAATCATTAGAAAGTCTTTAAAAATTTGTAATTTTTCCAAAAAAGGACGTAATATGAAGTTTTTATAATATCTTTATAATGTATTGTATAAACTTCAAATATATGTTTTTCATTTATACATACAACTTTATTATTAATTTAACTAAGTATTTTTAAAATCCTCATCCTAAATTATTATTCGTGTACTAAAATTATAAATAAATAAATCCAATGCCCGGATACCAGCAGAGTTTCTTTGTTCGTGCAGCAGAACGGGCGACACAGCGTGCGTTAGGAAAACGTCCCATAGAAACGATTTACCCAGCCCCGGCCCATCGTGCTCTCAAGCTCGTGTCTGTACGTCGAAAAGCGAAGCTCTTCTAGGTGTGTGTATATATATATAAGCAGAGAGCTATCGCGGCCAGGCCTCGAGATTGTCTGGGAAATTACGAGTTACGAGAGTTCGGCCGCCCGAGACTACTCCTCGAGTCTAGTCCTCGGGGAGGCTCCGATTAGCCCCGCTCTCCTCGCTCCCGTATAGCTGCGCGAGCGAAACTCCTCCGTTCGTCGCGCATGGTGGGGGCTTTAAACTCGTTTTGCGCGAATCCCGATGCAGCGCCGCGGCGCGGATCGGCCAACTTCCTCTCGCTTTCTCACTTGGCTATTTGGCGATAGTTCTTGTACTGCTACTGCTACTGCGCGCGAGATGCGTTGCACCGCCGCACGAGAGAGCTGCGCAGCCCGCTATATCACTAACTCTTCTCTCTCTCTCTCTCTCTCTCTCTCGAGAGAGAGAGAGAGAGAGAGAGAGAGAGAGAGCGTAATCCATTAAGTTAGAGGGAAGTTCTTATCCGCGCTATTTGACTTTTTGAGCTTTCAGGGCTCAAGAGCAACAAGACTCGCTTGTTATTCGGAAATTGTTGCCAGTCTACATTTTGTTGTTAAATGGGTCAACATTCTTGTTTTACTTTTCATTTACAAACTTTCTTCACCTTCTAGTTTTTTTTTATTACTTTTATTCGAGATTGAACTTTTGCTTCTTCACCGAACCACTTCTGCTCTCGGAACTGAAACGCAATAGAGAAACTCTTGGACCTGGTTTGGCGTAAAATAGTATATGCATCACAGGGGATAAAGAGGCTAAAGAAGCTCACACCAGACCGCGTATTTGTCACCTTCAACTTCAACTTCGGTGGCATTGAAGCTTCTTCTAGACTCACTAATTCTTTATTTCTCTAATGCATAATATACTTTACAGCACTTAAGTCGGGAAATCGCACTTTCTGGTTGATTATGAAAAAAGTGAATAATATATTGATCACACCACCAGTGCGATTACAACAAAATCCCATTTCAGCCTAGCGAATGAATGAATTTAAAAAATTTTTTTTCATCATCTTCAAATAGCAAGAATGGACAAAGTACTCATTCAATGGACCCCCAATGAGTTTGTACTCTACACATTGAGCCACGCGCTTGCTTCTGTTTTACCACGTATATAAACGAGAAGGTTTACGATCTGTGACAAGAGACGATGAAACTTGCTTTTGGAGAGTAACAGCAATAGCGACGATGCGGCTAGAAAGGCGAAATTGTTTCATGCGTTTCTAAGCGAATGACTGAGAGGAGATATCCTTTTAGCTTACCCACTACCGTTCCTACTTAAAATTCAAGAGCTTGAGAAAGTACATTTGAAAGAATTAGAGCCTTTCCGTTGGAAGCTTGTAATAATTACAATTTTGAACTGTTTCACTTTTACCAGAAGCACGGGTATCTTGATGAATTTTCAATATATATTTTTTTAGACACCAGAAAACTGGACAAAGTCTCAATAGTTCAGCCGTTCGTATTGCTTTGGAATACTTAAGTTAAATACATCATTATGTACTTGAACTATCATTTTAAAGAAAAAAGCTTCTGATCAAAATGTGAATGTTTCTGTGAGTAGAATTCCTTGATAGATTTATAATAAATAAAATGAAACTAGAGACAAGCTTCAAGTTGGCGTTTTTTTAATAAAAAATAGAACCAAAGTTATACAGTTGTTTAAAGTTAAACAACGAATGTACACTGATTAATCATGTAATTCCACATGTCGAAATTTAGATGATGTTTGGTATACTTTTAAGTACAGTAAAGTTTTATCAAGATCTATGCTATCCTAATTAGTAGTTATTTTTTACGTCTTAGTCTCATAAAATGGGATTATAAGCGAAATTGAGAAGAGCAGCTTTCCTTGTTTTGCTCGCCCCTCTTTTGTTTTTTCTATCTTTGAAATGTCCTCTTCCGATTCAACATGTAATGATTTTACGTGTTCATAATTCAGAAACTTTGACTTTTAAATTTGTTCAAATTTATATGAACAAAATAAAGAGGTGACGTAACTTGTCTTTGAGTGTTACCTTTAACTTGTCTGTAAGTGTTGATTGTCTTTAACAGTTGCAAGAATTTTACATAAAGTAATTATTTTAATATAGGAGAAAATCTAAATGTCGTCCTTTTTGTTGTTAACAAAGTATTCTATTAACGTAAGCGCGTAAGATTCTTATGACATATTTTATTATTGCATCATCTCGTAATCTCGTACTATATTTCATATCCTTTGCCGCCACACATTCAGCACACACCTCGTGTAATAACTCAAGCCAAGTGCACACCGGAGAACAAACATCCGATCTGGAACCCTGGCAAACAAGATCCACGCAAGGACGGGGATCGACGCTAACTTTGCTGCTGCACTACGCGCGCAAGCATCCGAGTAAATATTTTCGTAAATTCACGTGGAGGGAGAAAATTGCGAGGGTGGTCTACACTAACGTTGTCGTCACGCTTCGCTGATAACGAAGGAGTAACTCAATTGGGAAAAAAACGAGTTTCGAAAAAAGGGAGAATAGCGAGTCCAAAATAAAACAGACCCACATCGTTAGTTAGAGAATAGAAATTACTTGGCCACTCATGTATGGATGAATTGCGCGATAACTTTTGATTAACTTTTGTCATAACTAGAAGTCCTCGTTTCGTTTGGACGAAAAACGTTTCACGGGGCAAATAATCACCTTCCGTAATCGAAATTTACTATTTCAGCATGTCTTTGATTTACAAACGGGAAATTGCTAATTTGGTGCGTTATTTTCATAACTTTATATCCTACTAGCATATTTTATTTTTCAGCTTCAGCAGCAGCGTGCGTTATTAAGAACAAAACACACTCGTCCATGAGCTTTAAAAATAACCCATGCTGGTGAAATCCACCAATTTTCGTATATTTTTTACGCAAAGTAGAACCTTAATCAGACATAGTATAAACATGTGTAATGAGAAATTTTATGTTCAACTCGTTCGGTATAGTTGCTAATAACACACTTGGGCACTTGCCACACTCTCTTCGCTTGTACGTCAACTCGCGCCTGCGTGCATTATCGGCAACTGTACCTCTCGTTAAACAATGTACCATTTTAAAAAATTGTAAGTATTAATAATATGTACTAGAGATAAGCGCGCTTCGCGCGCCTCGTAATTTGTTGATTAGGTTATATTTTTTAACCTAAGATAAACTTCCGTTTCTTAAGTTGTCGATCGAGTCAAGTACGTACGAGACATCTCGCAATTTCGATTAAAATCGTCCAAACGATAATCTCGAATCGAATTTTTATATAATAGATAATATTAATCCACATTCATTGTATTTATTTTACTACTAGATGGTTGAAATGTGGTAAAATGGGCGCTCGTTCCTAGAAGACTGGATATTGAAAGCTTTAGAACGTACATATGTATGAAACATATTTTACAACGTGACGAGCCTTTACTTTTTATTTTTCATACATCGGTAAAAGCGTAAAATTTATAAATTTGAAAAAATATCAAAATTTTATTGTCAATTTCTTTCATCTATAATATTCAATCATAACTCGGGAATTTCCAAACATTTCCCAAACATTGAGCTGATTTATTAGCTCAAATAAAGCTTTAAATGCAGCAAGAAAAATGACATTTTTCAAGCTCGAAACGTAGTGGAAGTAGAACATTTATTATTCTTTTTGAGAAGCGTTAGAGTTAGCGAGCCGCGCACATATATGTTCTGCTCTATTTTTCTCGCACACTGCGTGTCCCGACTTCGGCTCGCTCTTTTCACTTGCGCTCAGCAGCAGCAGCGTACTTGCAGTATTCCTTTACGTCGCGCGCGCGCGCGCGAACGCGACAGTCCTTTCATGGGCAATAACCTTACCCTCTCGAATTTTCATTCATTTATAAGTCTAGCGCTGCAGCAGACAACTCGCTCTTCTCGACTTTTTCCTGCGTCTTGCTCGACGCTACTTTTGCAATCCGTTTTTATGCGCTGGATAATTGACGAGCTGAGAGTGACGTCTTTCTAAATTTATGAAGAGCCTCTGCTCTTATGTTTTCATGAAGTTCAAGAACTTTGATTGGTTTCAAGAGTGTTTGTTCTTTAAAAAGGACTCTTTTCTTCATTAAAAAAACTATAATTATGTAATTAAAAATTTTACCATTACTTCTTCTGCTTATTAATGTCTTTTGTTATATAAACTAAATAATTAATTAGTGATAATAAAATGAATAAAATAAAATACTTTAAAAATTATTTTAGTAATATTATAATGAAAAACTCAAAAAGATTTCTTAATATTCGATTTTTTTATTTTACATCTCGTCTTTTATCACATTTTTTATATCTACCAGTTCGACTACGCTATCAAAAAACAAGTTGGTCGACGGTTATTAATATAACTTTAAACTTTTTTTCAACGTATAATTTCATTCACAAAAAAAAATATATGATACCGGACATTTTCATACTACAAGGATTAAAAACAGGTTTACAAAGTATTAGGTTACGATTTGTCGAAGTAGATAAAGGCTGGTTTGTGTCAGACCAATCATTTCAGATAATTTTTGCCCTAAAAGTGGTACTTAGTTTTTTATGATAAATCTATTTTTTATTTTGTTTTATTCGATAAATTACACATATAATAATTAAATAAAAAAAGCTACAGTTTGTTAAAGTTATCCAAAAGCTGAAAACTAATTTTATGCGAGCTAGAAATCAAAGAAAATATGAAACGCCAAAAGAAGCTGTACAATTAAAAGTAAAGCCACGGCAGTCTGTCCTCGACAAGATAAACGTCGCATTATAAAATCTGCCTTGCGTTAATTGAAAAGAACAAAACTCATGACCGCCGCTTGAAAGCGGATTACGCGAAGTTGGCTAAGAATTTGTATAACAATGAAGAACGAAAATAGGAAGTAAAAGTCCGGGGAGAGTAGCGGAAATACAGTCCGCGAAGGCAATGTAAGTTATAAGAGAAGAGAAGAGGCGAGGATGCACCAGCAAACTTTTTACTGCGCCGGCGAATGCAAGCACAGTCCGCCGGGGGCGGCGTACGCCGAAGACGATACGTGTCGGCTTCTGTCGTACAAGCTGCTCGGCGACTGCTGCTACTACTATCAGCAGTCGAAGATCGAGGAGGACGACAAGCCCGGCTGGAGGAGGAGGTTCCGCTCGAGAGGGATCGTCGCGAATTTTTGCAATAACCAGGTATTGCTCCGTGTTTTACATCAAGATTATGGTGAAGGGTTAGTTTTCTAAAAAAAAAATATTTTATTATTTCTATTTTTTATTTGATCTTTTTAAAACAAGATGTTTACTAAAGAGTATAAATAAATTCAAATTGACTAAGATTTAACAGAATGATACGCTTTTAAGCCTTGTAGAAGTAAATGTAGAAAGGTTATTATGAAAAAGTGTATAACGCATACAAAGTTTGTTAACATTCGCCCTCCTGCTTGGATAATGCTAGGAAAGGCAAGGTAACAAGAATCCGAGGTAAAACAAATATTAGTTTCGAACAGTTACTACAAGCCACGTGCTTTCGATGCACATCAGTCAGCGCTTTGTTGTACGCAAACAGACAGCTAAACACGATATCGCACGGCAAAGTTGAAACTCGCGCGTGATGCTCGCTAATTCAATAATCGGGCTGCATCGAACGAAAATGGTAATTCGCCGAGCGACAGAGCGCCGATCGATAAAACGTCAAACGAGAGAGGCAGCGCCGAGTTCGAGGGCCTTAAAGTTCCCGCCTATCTCTCTCTCTCTCTCTCTCTCCCACTCCCTCTGTCTCTCTCGCTTGCTCTCAGTGAAGTCAATTTGCTGAAACTGTAACGCGCATCGAGGCTTGCCGGAGCGAAGGCGAATCCACGGGGGAAATGCAGAGAGGCGGCGCTACGCGTCTGGCGAGTCACGGCGCGGAAAATTGCGTATCTCTGACTCTTTCGCGAGTTGCTCCTTCTTTTTTCTAGAGTAAAGCGAGGTGATATAAAAGGAGGGATAGGATGCTGCTGTATGCCAGCTGGAAATTTATCGTGTTACTATTTGGAGTATTAAAGATTTATTAGTTTTATAGTAGAAAGTTAATCTCAACTGTATAAGTTAAACTTAATTGTTTAAAAAGTTTCAATCGTCGTCCAGATAATTGATAGTGAAATTCCGTAGAGGAAAAAATATATTTATATTAGTTGTATTCTCGCAGAAACTTATTTAAAATTCTCAAAAGGGATGATGAGACGTGCAACGTCCTTTTGTTAGTCGTAAACAAAACTTCACTGCTCTTTCGCTACTTAAAATAACATTTTCTTTTCAAAACTTTATTCCTCTCTTAATCCCATTTACAAGTGTGAATCAACTTTAATTTATAATAGTCTGTGAATAAATATCCAAGATAAAACCGTGAAAGCTTTAAACTCCTGATACACAATAGGAAAAGCACCCTTCGAAACTCATGCGTCTAAAAACACGTGCTCGCTCTGCTCTCGAAAATTTCAAAAGAATTTTGAAAAAGCCACTCCTGGCGCGCGAATAAAGTGTAGCAGCGAGAATAGAGAAAAGGAGCGGATCTGAAGCCGCGGCAAGAAAGGCGGTATGTACGAATAGAGAAGGGGGGAAGGCACGTACACAGAGAGGAGAGTAAGCGGAACTAGGAGAATGTTCACGGCGTGACTGACTTGCGCGCAGCAGCTGCGGCCCTACTGGTGCATGCATATAGAGCCCCGTCTACGCTTAATAGCGCGAGACTATTCCGATCAAACGACCAGAGACCCTGGCTATTGAGAGAGCGGACGGATGCTCAATGCGACTTTGGATGGAGTTGGAGACCGAAGGTGATTGGGCCGAGCTGGAATTATATATTGATTTCGAATCCTTTGGGTTTCAAAAAAGTTTGCGGCTATCGAAATTTCAATCTCTGTTAAATATTAGATTTTATAAATTAGTAGAGACTAGTTTTATTGCTTTTCTACTCTCAAATTTTATCAACATGAGCAAGATAACTGTGTACATTAAGTGTTCACGATCGATACTTATCATATGGAACCAAGATGCTCATAAGCAGGCTGGATTCTACTAATCTATTGCAATAATCTGCTTTTTCTAATCTTGCATGGCTGTTTTTCTATCTTTTTTTTTAATTTACTAAGATCTTTTATTTATGCTTAATACTTAACAGAAAACTAGAGAAATTAAGCTTCAATCTTCCGTTTTCAGAATAAAGGAATAATAATTAGAACCATAGTTATGCTGATTTAAAAATAAACAATAAAAATACACCAAAAGTCATTTAAATTTCGATCTACAAAATGTTGTAATTAAATAGTGCATTTTCGTTGTTAAACTTTCAACAAACAAACTTTAAGTAGAAGTTCGTTTTTCATATTTTCTTTAAAATGTGGCTACAAGTGCCCATAACTTGAGTATTCAAAAGCATTAGACTGTATAATTGCGGCTTTGTTTATGTTTTAATACCTAAAATCTAACCCAAAGACTCATCATGATCTGTGACTCGGATCTCAGGCCCTCTCCTCCTTAGTTTTTTAAAAGTATTAATTTTTTTATATGTACCCATTATATCTATGTACTTTGAAAAAGTAAATACGATCAATTCTGTTTATTTTTTCAAATATTCTATCTTGAGGATATTTTAGTCAATAAACTGTTTTTCATTTTTAAGTCATATCATACTATTCTAAAACAGAAGCATCTAAAACGTTTTGTCGGAGAAAAAAGTTTTGCTTTATGAAATTTTACTGACTACGCTGGAAAGTGGACAACAGTGAATAGAATATTGATCAGTATGACAGTGGATTTCATTGTTCGATAAAACTGTGAATTTTTAACATCAGTTAATGCACGATGCTTCTAAAATTACTTACCTGGAATTGCTTAAGTAAGAGAAAAAAAATGAAAATGAAAATGACACAAAGTAAAAATAAAAGTCACATTATACAAGATAATAAAATATAATAAAGTATATGAAATATTTATGAATGGCTTTAGCGCTTTTTTTATTAAAAATTAACATCATCCTTTTGAAACTAAAATAAACAAATTCATATTGATAAATTCATATTCAGACTTAATCAACAAACTGAACTTTGTTAGTGCAAATCTTTTAAAATCCTAATAATTAATCCGATTTACAGGAAAAGTCGGGCTAGTGTAGCCAGGGAGCGATCTTTCAGAGTGCAACAATTCCTGCGTTGCTAAGCCACAAGAATATGGTGAACTTCCCTTAAAGAATTTTCCCTTCTGCTTTCTTTCTTCTCTTACTCTCTATCACTCAATCTCTTTTTCGTCTTCTTTCTCCCTCTTGCTTTTTCCACCTCTAACTCTATTTTCGCTCGTCGCTGTCCCCCCTTCGAATTTTCATTCGAGCCACGCGGATACTTTTATTTCTCTCCCCCTTCTACTCTTTTTAATCTCACTACTTGCGACGCGCGGAAAAAGAGGTTGATCTGATAACTCTATGAGTGGCGAGCTGAAAGCTTTTTTCTCCGCCGAACGAAGTGTACTTAGCCTGCGAAAGTTTGAATTTTGTTCCGGTGATTAACTCAATTTAACTTTTTTTTCGCTGTGTATAAAACTATTGATGGTATTACTTTCGACTTTATATATCGGAAATATTATATAATGAACAGTATCATAATTCGATTTGATTTTAACCTTTTGTTGTTGGTTTTTTAATTATCTTATCACCCAAGATAAAAAATAGTATGGAATAAAATTGAAATACATTACCATAAGCTGCCGTGTTAAAACTTTAATCTTCTTTAGCTTTCAAAAATACTGAGAATTTCAATAATACTTTGAATTATAATAAAATTTGTATATTTTTTTAAGTTAGACTACAAAACAATTAAAAAACCAGCAGCAAGAGGTTAAAATTAAATCAAATTATAATCTTGTTCTTTATATAATATTTCCGGTGAATAAAGTCAAAAGTATATATAAGCTAAACTCATTGTCAGAATATATATTTGAAGCTTACAAAAATTTTAAAATTTCGATAAATCGTCTATAGTTTATGCTCCGGTGAAGAATTGCCTGTACGCTCTGAAAATTTTTCGTAACTCTTTCAGTCTCAGAAATAATAGAAAATTTGATGTGCATTTCGTCGAAAAATGAATACAAATTTAAAAGCTGGAAAAAGCTACAAGATACAGCACAAGAGGTAGAAGTCGGTTGTTCCATGTAGTCTGCGAGTATCTGATTTAGCTGAGATTCTCACGTTAAATGACGCGCGTGGTAGAGTAAAAAGTTGGCCTTGTTATCTAAAATGAAATCTGGCCGCATCATGGAAACAAAATCTCCTATTCGTTATTGCGTACGATGTTAAACTAAAATTATAAAGAACAAAAAACAGTGGAAAAAATTAGAGGAGAAAAATACGTTTGTCCGCTCACACGTATAAATAAGTTAAATCGATCATCACTTTTAAGTTTTCACTGTTTCTCAACTTTTTTATAATCGATTAACTTTAATCTTGTAATTTATGCTCTGAATGAGAGCTGGCATCTTAGTTTTCCCTTAGCTTGGATTACCTATATATTATAATGCAGCTACTTTGATCTACTTTTCGGATCGGTAAATTAAAAGGGAACGGCGATCGGCATAAATTTGGGATCATCTTTCGATTAGTGATTGATTTTATTACACTTGCAATAAAGATAAATTTTATAACCTTTAAGGTCGTAAATATTATCCGTTGAAATTTTGAAAAAGATTTTGACCTACAAAAGAACTTAACTATCGATTCATAAAAATTAAAAAGTTGTTTTCACCCCGTCAATACCTTATAAATCAAAAAGCTCTTCCATATAATGTAATTTTTAAAATTACATTGCATGCAGGGCTAGATAATATTTCAGATTAAGTAATTGAAAATACGTATTTTAAATTCAGTGTCTAAAATAATAGTATTTTAAGTACAATATTTGATATATATAGTATTTAGAATAATTAATTATTGAATTTTCTGTTCGTTTAGTTACTGCATCTTGAAAAGTGTTTTAAATTTTCTATTTTTACAAAAAGTATTTTTTATTTGTATTTAAAGAATTAAAATACTTTTTTGCCAACCCTTGATTACATAACAGAGTTTTTTATAGTTCCTGTACCTTCTCATTCGAAAGATAACGTAATGATTGAAAGCTTCCATGCATAAATATACAATAACAGCAACCGATAACCGCTGAGTTACTATGAGCTAAACCGAAGGTAATTAAAGAAATAATGTAACATTTGCGGAGAGCATTCATGATCAAATTCTACCCTATTAAAAACAAATTGCCTTTAAAATGATCCAGAAAAAGTTTACATTTAATATTTAATACTATTTCGGCCAATGATTTTGTATAGCCCTCTGTACAGCTTCAAATGGGCAGTAAGGCGGCATTTACTTGAACTGTACTACTCTAGGGTAACGTTTATGTTTGCTAATTTATTTCTGTATGTTTTTGCTCACATCCTAACTTATTTCCATCATCGTATCGTCCTTATGATGCTCGATCCCCATCCTAATTTATTATCTTAGTCTTTAGTGGGGAAGGCATGTATTTGAAGCGCAAATGGAGGAATAAATGTGGGCTGAAGCAAGTGTGGTAGTTTTGGGATGAGATATTCATTAGGCGCTATGCAATACTTACTGTGATCTGACCTCAAAGACTGATATTACCTTTAATTTTTATTTTTACTTTTAATTTTAGATTCTTAGTTTTAATTTTTTTGTTGATTTTGTAGTTTTTAATAAGTGTTTTTATAATCTCTAAATATTCCATGTACGCTTTTATTTTTGGCCATGACCATCATGTTAATAACAATGCCGTGAAAATTTGTATTTATTTTGTTCTAAGATGTGCAATAAACTTTTTAGATCCTCTTCAATTTACTTATGACTGATCGAAAGAGATTTTTCATCTAATATTTGTTAAAATGATTCTCAAAGATCTAAGTTTTAAAAATATCTCTTTTATCGGAGCAAAAGCCAATTTCATTTCGAAAATTCGCCGCTGAAATCTCGCTAAACGGTATACAGCCAGAAAATCAGGAGCGGCAGGCATCGGAGTGTGATTCTGCGTGGCTTCCGGTTTTGCGGTTCTCGGAACTCGCCGGCACGTCCTTAGTCTCGCGCGCAATTGAATCGACGAATTTGTCGCGGAAACGCACGTTTAAAGCGCACGATCGTTCGCCTGGAAAACGCAAGTGTACGCGCGCGCTTCCCCAGGCAAATTTGCGGCAGCTTGCGGGACCGGGTTGAGGCATGAATATTTATGCCCTGGCCTGCGCGATAAACTTGAGCAAAAGGATAAATATACGCTTTATTCTGTGGACGTGCAATGTGTTTCAGCTCTCTTTTTCCCTTTAATATGCACGGGTACTGATTAACGTTAAAGTTGCGGTTAATGTTGTGACTACAAAAAAAGTGTGAATTGACGAACAAATATATGTAATCATATTAGAATGTCTAAAGCATTGGCGAATGATAATAAATCGTTTGCAAGATCTTTTGAGCGAATAATACTAAGCCGCGGTTGATAGATCACTTTTTCATATATAATGAAAATTCTCGTAATTACGGTTTTAATGAAGATGAACTGACTCATTTATTACGATTAAATTCTAAAGGACATAATCCGATATTTGATGTATGGAATTCGAGGATTGATGGAAACGGTATTATTTTAATGAATAGACTCTGCTGTCGCTAGTCTGCATGCATTCCTCTTTTGATGAAAAATTTAACAGTTTTCAATCTTTTTGTAAAGACTGATTATTTTTTATTAGATTTCCTAGTAACGCGTAGTTTCATTCATTTTTATTAATAAGTAAAATCGTTTAAATTCGTACCTAAATTTTAATGTCTAAAATACCGTTTTGATTATTCGATAATATGTATTTTACAATAATACTTATATAGGATTCTACTGATTAATGAACCAGTAATTAATGAACTTACACATATTTGTGTAAAGTCCATTATGAGTTTAATCGGTCAATAGCAGCTTTAAATGAACTATAAGCAATTTCCTTTCTTCTAGAATGCTTCACAATGAGATTCTGTATATATTGCGCATTTTTGAAAAAGACATAATAAAAAGCTACATTTAAGGAAGAAAAGTAAATTACATTTTTCTAGGATCACTAATGCAATATACACTTAAAAAATTAATAACGTCATTTTGGTACTAAATGAAAAAAAAATATTAAACGTCGTCTAAAAATAATAAAGTTACACCTATATAACAGTTATATAGCCGTTTTTTAAACAAAAATTTATTTAAATTCTACATAGTTTATAAGAAGCAGTCAAAGTAATTACCTTTTCACCTTTGCAAATTACAAAGCATCAATATCAGCTACAGCCCAACAATCTAACAAAAGCCATTTCCCATCCTCTAAAAGCAAATTGCAAAACATAAAAAAGCCAACGACAAAGAGCAAACTCTCTCCCGCGAAACAAAAAAAAAGAAAAGCTGGAAGAGCGAATACGAGCAAGAAGCTCGTATGAGAGAGATGTAGGGAGAGAGAGAGAAAGAGATCCTGCTTGCAGCTCTCGCAACAATAGCACGGCAGCGTCTGCGGAAGTGTAACGGCGTAACAACGAGAATGATAACGCTCCCCTAGCTCTCTCTCTCTTTCTTTCTCTTTCTCTTCCTCCCTCTCTCTTCAACCCTTTTCCCGCGTCCTTCCTGCAGCGCGCGGCAAGAGAATGGAGAGAAGGGAGTTGGTTAGGAGAGCCGTCACCGTCGCCGCGAGTCCTCGAGAGCGAGCGTTCGTTCGCTCGAGGGAGGAATAGGGCGAGACAAAGAGAGAGAGCGGGAATGCAAGCGATGCGGGGGAGGGATGTACGTGTGCGAGCCCAGCTTCTTTGATGCGACTCGAGAGAGCAGCGGGGGAAAAGCCGGATTGTTTCATAATGCATCGGCAAGCTGGCCGAGAGGGCTTTTTGTCTGAAGGAACGCGAGGTTGGATCTTAAATATTGATGCGTGTAGGGTGCTTCATTTCAAATAAGGGAGCTTTTCCATTTATTTATGCGTGCTGATGGCCAAATTAGTTTTATTGGCTTCACTGGTATTTTATTAAGATTTATTAATTTCATACCAATCAAAGCTAGTCACATAGATATACACGATTATAAAATTTCGAATTCACTTTGAAAACTTGTCATCAAAGCAGTCACAAAATTATTATAATACAGTTATTAATTACATTGTAATAACAAGGAGAGGTCTTCACTTCCAAATTACAGATTTCAGTGTAACTTTTCAAAACGATTATTTTAATCCAAAATATGAGATACGTGTTTTGACATTTAAATATAAGAGGCCTAAAAGCATTGTTTCATTCGAATCCTCATAACTTACTCAAGATAAACAGCAGAGTTATTTAAACCCAGAACACATAATACTATTTTTTGCTTCATAAAACTTTTTCCAATATTCGTATCTACAAATTGAACTGTATAAAATCTTTTACTCCTATTTCAAATCATATACTTTTCAAGAAATAAAATTGTGCGAAAAATAAAATACAAATAACAATATGAAATGAAATAGCAGGTAAGAAGGAAACAAATAAGTGAACACAATTCAATAATAACAAGTCACATTGTCTAGTCTTATCTATAAAAAGTGTAGAAACAAAATAAGTCAGAACGTAAACTAAAATACGCAATATTATCTGCGAAATTTTTTATCAAATGAAAATGCAACTCAAATAAAACAGAATTTCATAATAAAGTGAATGACAGAACAAAAACATCATCATGTGCTAACATTTATATTTTATCAGAGTGTTGAAAAAGCCATTTCTTAATAATCTTATAATTATAAATCAATAAATCATGACTTCATCGATCTTTTTTATATTATATTTTTTCATATTTGAGATGCACATCCAGTAGACTATGACTATGGAAAAATGAGCTTCTAACTTTTACTATTCCTTTTGCGATTCTCCTACCTGAATACTTTAGCCGCGTGAGAAACTTGAACAACGGAAATTAAAGCAAGAAAAGAAACATTTAGCGAAGAATCGAAATTCTCGTAACCACACTGACGATTTAGAACGATCGGCGGGTGTAACTCTTCTTGCGGGCGATAAACAACAGCAGTACCGTAGTAGAAGAGAGGCTGTGGCTGCAACAAAGCTGACTGACGCAATTAGTTCCCGCTGGCAATTAAGATTACCCTCGGGCGGCGGGCTCTTCTCTCCTTCCTGCCGGGCCTCTCTGCGCCAAAAGCACGCGCCGCCACATCGACCTGGAGAAAGGCGATTTAATTAATTCTGTTTAATTAGACGACTTCGCCGAATGGATACTGGAAAAAGTGAGGAGACGCCTTTTATTCAGCTCAATTTTTTCCGTTTTCTTTGAGCTATTGGCTTGCTTGTTTATTGAGAGGGTAGATATTTAAGAGAGAAAAGGATAGAGAGATCGAGAGAAAAGTAGGAAAGGGTATAAAGACAGGTAATTTTTGCAAGAATTCTTGTAATTAAAATGCTGTGGTGAGCTTTTACCGCTTTAGGAAACGAGCTTTTTTATGAAATATCTTTTGTAATTGCTATCAAAATTTTCTAGATATAGTTTATATATTTCTATAGTTTATTGACAATGTATCAAATTGATAAAGTAGTTTCGTCTATAGACGTTAATACAGTTTTATTATCGATAATTCTTTTTCTTAAATAACAAATAAATTTGCTTCTTTATGTGATGAAAGCCTTTTTTATTTACATACACATTCATTCAAAATTTATGACCCATCATTTAAAAAACTATAAAATTTTTTACAACGTCCTCGCCCAAATTTACGACTCCGAGGTAACGCATGCTTCATTTTTAAAATTTACAAAAATATTTTGAATAAATTCAAAATAAAAACATTATTAATCACATAATCTAATTCTTTCATTTCCTTGCAATAATATATTTATAATCTGTATACTTTATTTTACGACAAAGTTTGCTGATAAAGTCAGATCCGACAAAATCTTTTGCAATATTTATTCCGGGAGTGCGATACCACCCACAAATCGCGTACATGTCTGAGATCAAAGTATGCGGGCAGAAAATAAAAATGAGAAATCCCTTCTTCCTATTTTATACTGACCCAGTTTTTCAGCGACGTAAACACCCGCCATAAAGGATTCGATTTCCGAAAAAAAAGAGAGCGGAGGGAGAAAGAGAGGAGCACAAAAAAGACACGACGACGCATAGAGGCAGAGAAGCCGGATCGGCGCGCACGTTATTTATGTTGGTTAATGGCTCATCGGGTGCGCTAGCTCACTGTTTTGCTCGACGTGCCCGGGTGCGCGTGATGAATGGGCAAGTGGCCCTGAAGAAAAGTAGCAGCCCGAGAGTAGCCGTGTGTACGGACAATGAGCTGAAAGCACGCGCGAACTTCAAACTTTTTTGAAAAGTCCTATGGGCTCAGTCAGTTAGGTTACCAGAATCTTTTAGTGAGCGCCTTTTTATAATGTAATGCTGAAATATAAACAAAGTACAAAAGTAAAATGTAAAATTAGTTTATTAGCAATTAATTTTTAATGAAAAATAATAATTTTCTTTCATTTATTTTGTTCATTCTTTATTTATTTATTTTTAGTGGTCTAACAAGTTTTTATAGTTACTTCTTACTTAATTTTAGGGGAAATTTCTTATAAATTTGTCTTATCTTTTAATTAATGTTTGTCTAAATATTTATTTTTTTTTACGTTAAGTAGCATTTAACCTACAATCAACATCGTAATGAACAAAATCATTTGTCAGAAACATTCTACTGAATCAAACCCAATCTAAAAGAAATATTAGCCAGTACCGCCCATAATACCACTTACAAAACCATTTCTTCAAACAACCCTCGAAAAACATTCTCACACGTACATTTCTTCGCTCACCAGACTCGTGCAGCCAATGCATCCTCCAGCCTTTCGACAACCCAACAAAGAAGCACATAAAACGGCAACCTGCGTTTTTCGGGATACGTCGTTTATCTTGCCAACTAGTGATAGTCGGCATAGCCACGCGCGTGATAAATATCTCACCTACGCAAAATTCGTCTCGAGTGGGTGTCTTTATTCGGAGTCGCGTTTACCTTATAAGAATTCGGTGCGTGTCGAATGTGTTCTGAAGCGGGATTATGGGGGAAGAGACCCCCTTAAAAAAGGAAAGATGTGTCATTTTTCACGTACACGACGTCGATACGCTTAGTTTAACGGATGAGTCGGCTTGTTTTATCCCGGGAATTTCCCATCATCGCTTTTCCCCGAGCACGCCCTTTTTTCCCTTTTCGTCTTATCGCAAGGAGCCTCATTCTACCTGTGTGATTTACTGGTTTTTCGAGGATTCTTTGAAGGATTTTGCTTAAAGTCGGTGACTCGGATTTTTCTCTCGATTTTATCTTTTATTAAGGGTTGATGAAAATGTTCAAATTTTAAAAAGAGTGTAACTGAAACATTCGAGATTACGGATAAAGTGAATAATTCAATTTTTTTTTATTTTCACTTAATTTTGCATAAAATCATTAAAAAAATTTTATGTGGAAGAAAAAATGAATTTCAGTAATTTTACGGTTGTTTTTTGTATGTGTTTATGGTGCAGCTGTAATAAAAGTATCAAAATATCTTTGTATATATGTAGTAAAATCTTTAGTGCATTATACATGTAGGTCGCCTATTGACATAAAAGTATTATTCAAATGGATTTACATGTTTCTATACAGTATACGTTTCAAAAGATTACGCTGACCAAATCTTATTCATAAAAAGTATGTCACACGAAAATATAGAATAAAGATGAAAAGAATAAGGCCAGCTTTGCAAGAAAGATTTATACATAGATTTTATATTCACATACAAATGAAAATTTACTTTTTATTTTACGATATTATACATGACTTCGCTTTTAAAAACCATCATAATATAAGACTAATAAAACATCCTTTAAAATTACTGATTTAAAATTATAGATGAAAATAAGGTGTGTATAAATTGTGTCCCATAAATGGAATAAATTGTATCTCAAACATTTCATTAATTAATCGTCATAAATTGTGCAGATATCTTGGTATATTATTTAGTTTTACAAATAAATATATGATCTATCTGACTTTGACGCTGCTTTCGCGGATATACGCTTTTAAAAGTTACAATAAATTGACGCAAAATAATTAATACATCATACTGTTGTTATTTCAATATTTTTTATAGCTAATATTTTTTTATATTTTAATAATTGAATACGTTTAGAAAATTAAAATATTTATTTTTAAGTTCATTTGAAAATTTTTAATAAGTTAAATTCTTGTACAATATAACAAATTTTGATTGGTTACGAAATTATCTGAAATCCGTAGTATTTCTACAGTGTTAAAATATTTTAATTAAAAATGGTTATATTTCAACTTTTTAAACGAATGAGTGATTTTGACTGGTGTATTTTGGAGCTAAATTAATCTATAATAATCAATAATCACAAAAACTGAGCGTTTAAGAAAAGACAAATAGTTTAGAAGTATTCTAAGTCAATATTCGCAAGATAACAGCTTTTCAACTAAAGATCATGTTAAATTTTTTACTTCTAAAATTCCATGCTCAAAAACGTATATAACTATTTCAAAGAACTTTGACGTTACCCAAAAATCTACCCCAAAAGTAGAAGCAATTATTACAAAACAACAGCAACAGCAACACCTACCTTGCAGCAGCGCAGGCATAGAGTCGCAGCCACAGCCGATCATACATATTTACGCGGTGCATTCATGTAGACACGTACCTATATACATGTATATATGAACGAATGCAGGCGCAAAGTCACGTTTGCGCGAACAAAAGGCGCAGCGGCCGCAGCAGGTGAATTCGATCGCGCTTCGCCCGCCGGAAATTCATATACGTGAAGCTTTCGGGCGTGCTCGATCGTTCGAATGATTCGATTCGCCGCGCCGTTTCGCAGGGCAAGAGCAATTCCTACCTCCTCTTTCTTTAGCTTCCTTTCACTTTTCCTCTCCTCCTCTCTTTCTGCATCTCCGCTTCTTTCTTCCTTGTCTCCGTCCAGCGCGATCTCCCGCTAGTCTCTATCTCCGGCAAAGTCATTGTCGAGTCGGTTGGCGGATCGATAGGCGAGCAAACCGCCGCTCGGAGGACGCGCTTCGTACATACCAACTAGCAGCTCCAGCGCCCGGCCGGGCTCGCTTTTCGTTTGCATTTGCGGGGGAGAGCGAAGAAGAAGCCTCGGGAATTCGTCCAAATGGGCGCGCCTTTACTTTTCCAACCAACTGTTTCCCCCTTTCTTTCTTCGCGAGCTCTTTTCTTTTCTAAATTGCAGTTTGAATTTCGATTAGCCCCCTGATGCGATTCTCATCGGTCGCGGGGGCACGTGCCCGTTTCCTCGCTTTCGCTACCCTTTCTCTTTAACCTGTGCGCATGGAGATTCGGGAGGGCGTGAGAAATTACATGAGCGCTGAATTAACATGTAAATAGGGGAGCTCGGTGATAAACTTTGGAACAATTCAGATAGAATGCAGCGATCCCAGAATTTATTAGGATCTGTGCACATGCACTTTAGTATGAAAGGTATAGTGTTGAAATTCAAGTATACTCAGTTTATTACAGATATAAAGTTACGACAAGAAATAAATTTGTTATTAACCTGCAGAAAAAGTCGAAGATATTCAGATTAAAATGAAGCGAAAGTTTGAAATGTTCGGAAAAAAGTATTCCTGCAAAATAAAATGAGTTATGCTCCCAAGAGCAGCTCCATTCTCGCTCGAAAAGGTAATGGAAGAAGAAATAAAAGGTAAACATATTCAGCATATCGTTTTACAGCTGATACAAAGCCTCGGCCGCGCGGCCGCATTAGCCCGGTGAGCGGGATTAGAGCCCGTGCGTACGTTAAACTGAAACATCAGATCCTCTGCAGGCAGGCAGGCAGGAGGCCCCCAGCTTGCGCGCTCTGCGACACATACGCGAGGACGAATAATCCAGAACATGAATGGAACTTCATAGCGCATAAATTCCGCAGCGCGCGCAAATCCGAAACACATTAATCGCCGGCGCTCGCTGCTTCTCTCTCTCCCTCGCTCGGTGTTTATCTCAGCGACGCAGAAGGCGCGGCATATGTATATATGCGCGCGACACACGCGCCAAAGTATCAATCATCGATGTAAACGTCGAAATCCTATTAGCCCTTCCTCTCTCTCTCTCTCTCTCTCGCGCGCGCGCTCGCGCCAAATCCCCGGGATTCTCGAAATATCAAAGTCAGAGCCGCGCCCGCGCGCACGCGTCACTGCCAGCATAGTTCTAGGCTGCAGGGCTCATATTTATCGGGGCCGGCAGCCAATTTCCCGTTCGCGACGACGAGCGGCTTAGCGCATTATATCCGGCTTAATTGGCCCGGGATTAAATTAACTTCCGGCCGCGAGCGAGTCGCGCGCTCTGGCTGATGTCATGTGACGCGCGCGGCTCGTTCTTCCAAAGTTTTTTTAAACCGGCTTCGTCCCAGCTAAGCGTTTATTATTGCCCTGTATCTTTTTACAAGGTGGGCTGGTTTCGGTTAAGGTATTAGAAAAGACAGGCAAAAGAGAAATTTTGGGGATTCAGTTGCTTGGTTTCATACTTTATATACATCTGTAATGCTGCAAAATCAGCGTACTTAGTATTATGAAACTCCTATGCACATCAATTAGCTTAATGTAATGTTGAGCTACCAGGATTGTTATTCCGAATATGCTTACTTCGCATATTGCATTCACATTTGTTGATCCGGCAATATTGGTATTAAACAGATCGATGATTAAGATGAGCAACAAACAAGTCGATGTAGCATTAAATTAGTAATGCATTTCAAACATATAATTACAAACTTTGATAATTAGCGACATTTTATTAATAAACACTAATTATTGTGGAAAAAAGAAAAGACATTTTTAATTTACTTCTGTACAATAAAATAATAACTGCAATTTTACGATGTTATTTACATTTTCAGTTTTAAGGTGAATTTCTATTTTAAGTAGAAACAAGCTTATTTAGTAAGCCACACAGTTAATCAGCGTAAATTTAATGTATCTTCCTTGTAAATTCTCTCTGCATAAGAGAGCTTTGCATGTTTAGAGCTCATTTTAGATAGTTTTTTTAATAATATAATAACTTGAATCTGTAATCAGTTACAATTTAAGCAGTTTTAAAAATCACAGTATTTTTAACAAATTAATGATAAATACCTTTTTATATATAGACAAGCCATTTATTAATTGACCGACCTAAAATTGAATCTTGTACTTTCTGAATTTCTCATTTTCTTTGATCTATAAAAAAAAAGAAAAAGCGCCTTGTATTTTCCCTCATAATAAAAGTTTACATATAAAATATAAAACTTTAGTTTGTTTAAAATAAGTGAAAACTTTTGGTATTAATCGAAAGCACGTATTACTATCAAGTTTTTTGCAAAAACGTCATTACTTTTTTTCTCCATATTCACACATTTCATTTTTTAATAACTAATAAATAAATGATTTCTACATGCCCAAATCTAAAAACACATACGCGATGCATAAAGGTGCTCGTATTTTTACCGACGATAAATAACTTCATGTCCGCTCGTTCCAAGATTTACTCGCCTTTTAAATTACGAGCGGTTCTTTATAGAAACGTGCAGCGATCGAAATTGCGCTGACTCAGCGATGCACGAAATGCGTCGGAGTAATCTACCGTCACAAACTGGATATGCTTGCAAGTTAATTATGTTAGATATGAGGAAATATTGTATATCAACGGTATGATTGTAGCTTCAAATCATTTGCACCCAGATGCTCGCTACAAAATTAATGCTAGTAAAATGAATATTTAGATTAGTGGCACATCATTTAATTTTGACGTTAACACGTCAAAGGTTTTACGAAACCGAAGGAAGAACTAAGTTTTGTCCTTTTCTGTACTCTCACGAAAAAATATAGGCGTTTATTAAAATAATTAAAAAGCAGACGTTGTACCTGTGAGCCTCAAATTACGTATATAAAAAGTGCCGCGTGTTATAGCGACTAAAATTTTTCACTCACGCGCGAACATTTTAACGGTATACTGAAGTGGGTGTCACGCGGCTCGATTACGAGACTAAACGTAAAAGCAGCAATCTACATCCGTCCTTCCGAAGTAAAATAGGCAATTTACCCTTCTCGTTTATTCTCAAGTGTTTCCGTCATTTAGCGTAGACGCGTCTTCGCTCTCTCTCTCTCTCTCTCTCTCTCTCTCTCTCTCTCTCTCTCTCTCTCTCTCTCTCTATTTTTCTTCCCTCTTTATTCCGGTGCTTTTTTGTATTTCTCATTATCTTTCGGTGCGCGCACGCTCACGCTCTCTCCTAGCCACTCCAGCAACCTTGGCATTTAATTATTCGCTCTTTCACCCTCAAAGAGCAACGAGAAATCCCCGTAATTAAAATCCACGTGCGCGTACCTTTAGTTTACGAAAAAGGTCTGGGGCTTCGAACTATATATAAATTCATTCATCCAAGTGTGGCTATTTTCTGATTATTATACAGCGCGAGACCTGCGTTAATTAGATAGACATAATAAAGCGATAAAAAAGATTTTCGAGTAATAACATCATGTAGTAGATGCGAATTGATGTTGCAATTATCTTGCTAGAAGTAGGTAATTATCATGACTAACTTAATACACGTGATTCAAGTACATCATAGCTTCGATTTAAGTTTGAATTTCATTCTTAAAGCCGTTATTAATTGTAACAAAAAATGAATAATGCCAATTTGATCCAATAGGATCTATAAATAATAAATAAACAAGCGAGTCAATTCCGAGCAATCTTGCAATAGAGATCATCAGCCTGATTCGAAAAAGTCATTTGGCAGAGCCCAGTGAAGCTTGCACACCTGCAGCCAAGTCCTCGGTGTATTTTCCATATCGGCGATTCCCGGCGTCTGCTCCGCGGCTCCATTCGTCCTGCGGAGGACGGCCGAGTGGAAGCTAATTTTGATAAGTGTTCCGGCTCCGACGAAGCAAGCGGTTCTCCCTCTCTCGGAGTATAGCGCGCGCAGAAAGCCGGGCGATTTTTCTCGCAAGGCGGGCGCGAGGGAGAAAAACGACGAGTGAAAAAATAGCGAAGGAGGAGCACTCGACTGCAGGAATGGCAGGAGCACTGTCGGGGAAAAGGAATAAATGAATAAATTAAGGCTATTTTCATGACGTCCCTAACAGCCGGCGGAAAATTGTTGCGTTAAACTCTATGAAGCTGAAATTTTAACATTTTTACTCAAGACGAGTAAAAGTTTAGTTCTTGCTTTAAATTTTTTAATTCTAAAAGTCATTATAACTAATATCTCAAATACAACTAAAACTGTAAAGAAATAAATTTTGAAAGAAGTAAACTATTTTTCGCAGCAAGATGATAGAGTGCACTAGTATTCATAATAAATGCCAAATTTACTAGTTTTCACGTTAAGATAATGTACCATACAACGTACCATACAATCTTTGAAGTCCTACGCATTGCGAGAATTTGCAAAGAGTACTAGATTTTGCCGCGAAAAATGGAATGTAGTAATATTTCTCAGGAGCGACAATATACGATAAAACAAACAAGATACAAAAAAATTAAAAACAAAATATAAAATAAAGAAAATTAAAAGTAAGATAAATAATGGCAAAGTATATAAAAAGTGAAAGTGAAGAGATTACGTTCGTTCAAAAGATGGAAGAAAAATGTTAAAAAGGAGAAAATTAATGTTCTGCGGAGAGTGTAAAAAAAGTACAAAGCAAGAAGGATAAGTTGGAGAAAAAGCAGCAGCCGAGCTGGTCGAAGTGAGAAATACGGAGATTCGTAAGAGACAGCAGCGAGCCAGAAAGCAGGGGACAGAAAGAAGAAAAAAGGATCGAGAGCGTAAAAACAAGCCATACATCGGAGTTAACGATATAAAGCGTATCGGAGAAACGAGTTACAGAAAGAATGTGAACGGAATAGGGAGAAAAAAAAGAAAGTACGGGTGAGATAATGCATAGTAAGAGAAAAGAGCTATGTACAGCGGTGAAAAGAAACAGGAGAAAATCGAAGCGCGCTCGCGAGTGTCGGAAGATAAAGGAAAGGAGAGAAGCAGGCAGGAGCGAGAGGAGAAATAGGGTCAGTGTAGATTCTGTGTTGATAGGGTAGAAAGCAAAGTGCAGCCGATAGCGCGATTGGTCCGACTGTATCTTTAGCCTCGATCAGCGCATCGCCGGCTGAATTTTTCCACTTTGTAGTCCCACTTTTATGATTTATCCGCGGACTTGCCGCAAGATCAACCAAAGAGAGTTTGATTTTCAAATTGAATTAATTCACTTTAGACTGCTGATTATTTTCAAGACAAATTTTTATTCATTTCTAGAGTTTGAAATTACAATACTTCTTCTTCACTGAGTACTCTCAGATTACATTTTAGATGGTTATTTAATAATCCATTGATAGATGGGATGGATTTATTAAAAGAAATAAGTAACATAATAATGTACATTCGACGATATTAGCACGATGAATGTGGTTATAGAATTCTGATCCTTAATTGCAGAAACGGTACTTCCTCTGTATGTGAATACAATAAAGACCATATAGTATTTATAAGAAGATGCATATACTTTTACTTACCTAAACTTAAAACATGTATATCTGTGCGATTGTAAGCTATAATTTACGCAAATTACAGTTTATATAGTACTGATAAATAAGTATTGATCTATTTTATTTAATATAATTTACTATGCATTACATTAGAAAAAAGGTAGATGTGTCAAGTTTAAAAATTGCATAATTATATTCTAAGCTCTAATCAATCATAGGTGTGTATATGTGCGTGAGAAAGTAGCTCGGTTGAAAGCAAAGCAAGCTGAACAAGCCCATCCCCAAGACAAATCCTGCAGGTGCAAGCCGCAACGGCTTCCCTCGGCTCTTTAGAAATTAATCCAGCCCTTATTATAGCATCCCCGCCAGACTGGCGATTCAGCCAGCCGCAGGCTGGCAACACGCGCGCGCGCAGAGAGGCCAAACAGCAATAAGCTAATATTTGCTCTTAATCTGTTGCAGGAGCTCGAGCGCAGCTACACGTTGTCGACGCCAGGCGGCGGCGGCAGTCCAGTCTGCCATCCGCCATGCAGTCCACCCCCGGCACCCGCGGCCTACATATCCAGCGCCCGGGCCTCCTCGCGTCGGCTTACCTCGGCCACAGGAAGCTTGGCTAATTCCGCTGCCGGTGCCAATTCGCCCGAGCGCGACCCGCTCGGCAGGCTGCTCAGGTAACACTGCCCCCTCCCCCTATACCTTCTTAGTCTGCCTACTTTAACATTTCAGTATCAGCCTAGCGGCCGGTACTGACCTTTTTAAAAGATGATGCTAACTTTGACCTTACACTTTAGGATATCATAAATTCACTATCCACTTGGATCTATATTAAATTTTAACTTTTATTTAATACGATATTTACAATCTCATGGAGAATTTGATAATCATCTTGTTTGAGTTTCTAAATTTTTGAATGAATCCACTTTTCAAAATTAAAATTTACCATTTCATAAGATCTGTTGTATAATATAATGTAAATGAAATAAAATGGTGTCACAGAATTATTTAAAAAATATAATAAATAAAAGTATTTTATAAAAATTTTTCACCCAAACTATTGATGTATTAAGCTTTTTCTTACGAACATAGCCGTATAAACCGAATAAATTTTTTTAATACATTATATAAAACGGTACTAATCACATTGTAAAGTTCTTTGAAAACATATTTTGTACTCTAGTATATTTAATAACTGTTCTTTTAACAAATGGAATAGTACAATTTTTGTTATAATCAATTATTTTAAATTATATATTTTACTAAATGAAAGCTAAACATTATGAAAGTAAACAACAAATTGATATTATTATAAATATAAATAGAAACTACATCCCTCCAGTGTAAACATATTGACAGAAAGTTAATTAAAAAAATTGCTCACGCAATGAATTTTGAATAAACAAGCTACGTTTAATAATCCCCCTCTCGAAGCCTTTGGCAAGAACACGAATCCCCGGTAATAAAGCAAAATCGCTTTTACTCATGTACAGTCAGTTATTTATTGTACCATATAGTTGATTTACTATCGTTGTTCTGACGCGTACTTGAAACGAATGGCAATTCGGCTTAACATTTCAGATACCTGAAAACGTTTTATCGGGAGCTAGGCACGCGCGATCCACCGCACTTGCCGCAATGGGCCTCGCCACTGCCTTTGGGCACCCTCTGCCCGGCGCACTTCCAGCCCCACCTGCAGATAGTCCACAAGAGCGAGCAGGAGCACCGGCTGGAGAATATCAAAATGGACCAAATCTTTGCTCCGGTTAGGGTGAGATTTAGGACGCTTTGTTTTTATTTTAGTTTCTTAAGTTTTATTTTCATTTTTTGGTTTTCTGTTTTTTTTATTCTTTTTATTTTTATGCACTGCGATATTGTTGTTAGTCTAGCACTTGGTAGCTGTTTACATTATTTTCTTTTAATTAATTTTAGTTATTTAATGTTCTTTATTAGTAATTCTTAGTGTTTTTAAGCCATGTTATAATAATTAATTTTCCAATGTGAAATTGCATAGAACAGCAGTAGTTTAGCTATAAATTAAGTTTTATGGGCATACATTGCAAATTAAAATAATAATTGATTTTATGACTGAAACATAATTACGCAAAACGTTTCGCGATTCTGCGGTATATTTTTCAATTAATACATTTTCCAGCTATAAATATACTTATTTTTAAATCTTGGGAATTGACGGATTAATCAATAAAAGAGCAGTTTTTTAATTTTACAGAGATCAACTTATTATTAAATCATGAGATGGTCTAACACCTTCAGTAACATGAAAAGTCCACGCCAAGGCAAAACTTTTGCAACTAATCTCAGAAAAAATTCAAAAAGTTTAAAGAAAAAAATTTAATTATTGCACTTTGTGAGAAAGTTAAAAAAATGTCTGTTAAAGTTGTTAGAGTGTGAAAACATGATGGCGTGGAAAATGCTGCTACAGAAATAGCTCGTCTAAAAACTTTGCTGAAATTGAATTATTTAAGGTTAAGAAGAGATATTTGATTGATTTTGCTCCCTTAACTTTAAGATTTATTATTGAATAGTTGTATTTTACTTGCTGTCAATTAAAGTTGTATAAAATAAATTGTTGAAAATAATTAAACTCATTGACGGAAGGCTTGCTTAATTAAATTTGTTTGAAGCAAATAACTTCCATATCAAAGTGAGCTTTAATTAACTTGTTTCTTTACGCATTGTTGTTCTGGCAAACAATGCTTCGTTTTGTTCTTTAGAGCAATAAATTCTCCGAAAGCTTATTCCAGTGCAAAGCTTTAAGAGAAGAAAAAGCATTCTCTTAAAATTCAATGTTAAATCTCGGCGAGTAAGTAAAGAAAGGAAGCCGTCATCGATTCAAAGGGGCGAGAGCTTTGACGTAAAAAAATGTAGAGCGGCTCGCGAAAGAAAAAGGCGCAATAAAATCGAGCGCCGCTCGTTCGGAAGCTTCTCCAAGCCCCTCGCGAACTTGGGCCGTGATTTATACGCGCGATCTCCAGAGTCGCAAGGTGCAGCGAAGAACTGCACTCCTCGGCATAGTGGAGAGCTTTTGCGCTCGCGCAATCCCCAACAGTATAAACTTCGCTCCATACATAGAGCACAGCCAGCTGGCGCGCTTTTCCAGTTTCTCTCTCTCTCTCCCGATGAAAGACGCCCCGAGAGTCTATGACTGTATACTTATGCGCCTCCAACTCTCTGCTATCCAAAGCGCAACTCCTCGAGCCTGGATCGCTCTATTTGCTCTGACGCTCGGCTTTTTTCGCTTGCCGCGCAACAGCGGGAGCTTCGGGCCGTTTTAACAGTGCTGATATTGATTACAGGATTCGTATAGCTGCGATAGCATAAATATCAGTATATAGGTCAGCCTGAGCGCGTACTCGGCTTCATTTGAATATTGAGTTCAGTTTTTAACGAAAAAATTATTAGTTTGAATTCAGGCTCACGACGTCACTTTAATATACGTTTTTAGGCGTCTTTGCATCTTCTCTAAAAATTGATAAACAAAAAGAAGTCTAGCTCAACAATCCTCAAAAATAGAGAGCTCCCGGGCTGCAGACTGGGTATAACTGGTTGCGCAAAAGTTTCGGTATAAAAATGACGCAGGTCGCAGGACGAGATAGGTGCGGTGTGCGCGCTTTCGCACGACTCTCCCGAGGCTAGGCGCGCCCTCGTGACCTCGCGCGCTACTCCCGCGCACAGGATACGCACTCGAGCTTGCGCGAACTTTCCGATAAGAGATGGAGAGAAGAGCCGCGGGAATACGGACAAGTTTGCCCAGGAGAGGCTCGCCAGGTGGGGAGGCTGACGATTCGCTGCTTTGTCTGGGGATTGAATGCGCGATTGATGCCCGCGAATTATGGATGACGAGGGTTCTCGGGCTTTTTGCGCGGCCCTCTGACGGCCTACGGTTTTGCGCCGCTGTTGGGCTTCTTCGCTGGATGATCGACGCTTTATGGATTTCTGAATAACTGATGGCTGAGTCCTCCGTTACTTATTACTTTTGAAAGAACGATCCTTTTGGAGAAAAAATACTACTGTAAAATAGGTTTAATAAATCTTTAGAACTACTATACGCACCCCTGGTAGAAATCTTCTTGGCTTTGTAACCAAAATTCATCAATATGTAATTTCGATACTTCAAATATTGTTAAAAAATAATCTTGTCTCCATTTGATTAACACGTTGATGAGAAAATCTCGGTAATATTCTACCAGGGACCTTTTGCTTGAAAATTAATTTTCACAAAAAATTTTTCATTTTCAAACTATTATAAACAATAAAATACTGGGCTATCGTTATTCTTAATTACTTCAATTATAATTTAATAACATTTTTTTAATCCTACTCGAGTATTAATCATGTGATAAATATTCTTTTTTACTTATAACTGTAACATCATTATACCTTTTTCATTTTGCTATAAATTCGTCGAGTGAAATTGGACCGAAAATTTAAACTCATTCTACTATCTAGTATAGAGATAAAATTTATATATGTTCACCTGTTCCGTATTCGCCGCGGAGGAGCTCGTTTAAAACATTATCTAGATGTCATTTCATCTATTTCAAAAATTATAATTTTTATTAAATGTTAAAAAGATATACAAAACTAATTAAATAAGAAAATGATGTTATACTTTTATTAGCTGTTTAGCTTTTTTCAAAAAATACTTTTCTGATTAAAAAATATCTTTATTTATTTCTTAACCGTATTTTACTTTCTACTGTGTATTTTTCACCGATTTTATGATACAGCTTTTAATTCTCGTTGAGATTGAAAATTCAATAATATTATTAAAGAGTAATCATTACTTTATTTGCGTTAAAAAGTAAATCTAATTATATCCGCGGCTTACGAACGTCTGTACTATCATTTTAAAATCTGTGTTTCCAAAATGAAAATGAAAAATCTACGCAGTGCATCAACGTAAAAACACTAATTATTATTTGCATCTCCTGTTTTTATTTCTATTTAATATATTTTGAAAATTAGATAGTGCGTACCCTATTTTAAAACGTACAATCTTATATCAAAACGTAAACTATAAGGAAACAGATCATGACATTTCTACAGTAGCTATTACCCCATCTCTTCAGTTTCATAGTCGTATGTTTACAGCGCTTTAAAACGTTTGATGGTACATAACTTTTTTTACTTTTATTTCGACTAATTAATACGCTTTTACTATTTTTCTTACGATTTTCATGAAAGTTCATCTCAAGATTGTTTAAAAGGGAAAGAAAAAGTGTGTATCCATTACATAAGATTATCATAATAAGTACAAACATTTCAATTTTTGAATTGCTAAATACGAATCCAAAATAAGCATCCGACGGGTAAGAAATTACAAATTATGTTAATCTTTGAGTCTAATATTCCAGGATTTCCAAATTGTTCTTGAAACGCATGTTTTCAATTTATATTTTATTAGCGACTTAAAAGGTAAGAGCAATTTAAAGCGAAAAAAGGTCAAGACAGTCTGATTCTAGAAAGGTCATAAAATCAATTGTTATCAGATTGTTTTAAAAAATCAAAGATAAATGTAAAATTCAAAATTTCAATGTCGTAATATAATAATGAAAAATTGAAACCACAGCGGCTTTCTCAGCCGCCAAAGCATACTAACGTAAACCATTGGCTTGTCAACAAGCAGCTGAGCGACGGCTCGATCTCAGAAGCTCCTCGGCGCGTCTCGGTGGAGGGCGGCCCCGGCAGCGGACGCACGACCCTCTGCCTCCGGCTGCTGTACCAGTGGGCGACCCAAGCCGACGGTCCCGCGCTCGCGTTCATCGTGCCGTTGCGCGAGCTGCGCGGCGGGCCGCTCCTGAGCTACCTGACGCGCGAGCTCTTCCCGCGCAACGGCCCGCTCGCCGAGACGATCCAGCAGGTCTGGCGCACGCTCCAGCTGCTCGAGGACCGCGTGCTCTTCGTCCTCGATGGCTACGACGAGTGCCAGTCGGGTAGGGCCTCGCTGGGCGACGCCGCTGATTTACTCGAGGGTAGGCTCTTCCCGGAGGCGAGGCTGCTGGTCACCTGCTCGGCCAACGACGCGCCGACGATCGGACCCCTCGTCCAGAGGAGGCTACACCTGGCTGGCTTAGAGTGGCCCCATGTTGAAAGGCTCTGCGTTGCCTACTTCATTCACAACGACATGGCGGAGAAGGCCTGCGAGTTTCTCGAGGTGCTCAACGTCCAGCCGCTCAGCGTCAGGCAGCTGGGCCAGCATCCGCTCGGCTGGATTATGCTCTGCGTGCTTTATCAGGTTAGAATTCAGCTTTTTCTTACACGGCTATTACATCTCTAAGAATTATCTACACTTTGCCTTCCTTACTTTCCCAATTTTTGCACCTTATATTACTACTAGATATTATTTAATAAAGATCAATCCTAAGACGCCATTTGTTTTAGTATTGATAGATTTTTTAACACTTAACTGTCTCGATTTTGTTTGAAAAAGTGTATGCTTTAGTGTAATAATTTTTTATTAGTATATGTAGTTGAAAAATGGTTGATAAAAAAAATTCTTAGTATTATTTGTACATGTTATAGAGTAAATTTGTAGTTGTAATATTAAATAAGCTAATATAGCGAGATAGTTGTCGATCGCACTACGTAACTAAATAGCCTGCACTTAATATCGGTAATCAGCACGAGCGTGAGCCTGGCATCAATAACCCGCGTTATACGGGGCGTGCGCTGCGCCGCCTTGTGTTATCACAGGATTGCGGCAACTTGCCGTCGGAGATGAGTGCCTTGGTCCAAGCAGCCGTCAAGTGCATCGTGAAACGTAGCCTGGAGCCTCCGGTGGCCCACAACGAGGAGATCCCGGCCCACTGTCGCAAGCGCCTCGAGGACTTTGGCAAGCTGGCGCTGGCGGCTCTTCGAGAGGGCCGCTGCTGCTACAGCGAGCCCGAGCTCAGGACGCGCGGCGGTGGACTTGAAATTACCAGGCTGGGCTTTCTTAATAAAGGTAATTGAAAACTTTCCAATAATATATCCAATAATATTCGAAAGTCAATAACTAATTCGGCAAACCACAACAGGTCTGACGTTCAGCCAGCGGCGCAAATCCGACCTCTACACACCGATCCACTTGGCGGTAGCCGAATTCCTCGCGGCCTACTACCTCACCTCGATCGCCCAGTACGCCAACATCCTGCGCCGCGAGCTCGAGGGTCTACCTCCCGGCATAATCGGCCACCTGGCTGGACTGCTCGGGCCCAAGACCCACCTCGTGCTGAACCAGCTCTGCCCGCTCGAGGTGCCGCCTAGGGCCATGTTCTCGCTGCTGAAAGCCGCCGGCGCCTCGGACGGCAACGTGGCCGCGATATGCAGACTGGTGGGCGCCGGTCCAGGCTTCGGCCCGGCGCCCAACGAGCGTCCACCGGCCCCCCTGGTTCACACCTCGCCGCTCGAGCTCGAGGGCTGGGCGAGGATCCTGGAGAGCTCGGCTTGCAGCCTCGAGGCACTCGAGGTCGTCTTCCAAGTCGAGCGGGGCTCCGATCCTCGCTACCTCGACGAGTTCTTCGAGGCGCTCGCCGGCAACGAGAGCGTCAAGCTCGTCAGGATAACTTCGCTGCTGGGCCAGGAGTTCCCGGCCGACGAGGTCATCAGGCTAGCCGAGCACGTCAGGAGCGTGCTGGGCAAGAAGAGGCTGCACGAGTTCGAACTCGTCATTACCTGCTTGGAGGAGTCGGCGCATGACCGGTGAGTTATCTCTTTTCTTTTTCTTCTCGCTTGGAAATCGCCAGCTTAATTACCCTACATTTCGACATTAATACGGATTAATTACCATAATTGCATGAATAAATTTTCTATTCGCTCCGGATATAACTCAAAATTACGAATTCGCAAACTTTTAATTAAGTACTCTCCGGGCAAGTTAAACTGAAATACGCTCTCTAAAAGTCTAGTAATTAAAATTTATCATTACTGCTCGACTATTGATAGATTAACTTTGCTGGATTTGTAAAAGTCATAAAAACTTATCGGCATATTAAAAGATCTTAAATAAAATCATCCTCAAATATTACATTCCCTCCGTTAGGTCGAATAAAGCCGATCGTAAATCCTCAAAAATAATTTCAAAGGATATTCTATCAGAAATTCCATTAAAAAAATAATACCAGCAAAACTTGGCGAGAGCCCAAGCGAGCATTTTCGCTCGTGCTCTCTGGCTTTCGGCCGCATAATGTACATTTACTTTGGACCGGCGCGCGCGCGCGCGCGTCCTTCAAAAGGAAAACGCCGGCTCGGTAATAAAAGCACTTAAAACTTCATAAAGTCGCGCGTGCGCGCTAAAAGAAAGGAAACGAGTGGTGATAATACAAGCACGATAAAAAAAATGAGAAAAAGAAAAGAAAGAAGAAAAAAGCGTCGGTGAAAAAAAGAAAGAATATTCAGCAGGCGCGGATAATGCGTGTCCGAGGCGGCGTCCAGCGCGGATATCCCAGAGGTGTCTTCCGCGCGAGAACGGGGGATGAATTATTGCGCGAGTCGGCGATCGAGCGCGCTGATATGAGGGAGCCTCGAAGCTCACGCCGAGGATATTTCCTACTTCCTGTCCATCCGCCGGATCAGACCGCAATATATGAAGTCTTTCATGCGGCTCGCAGCCCCCCACCCCCGTCCTTTCATTATCTCCTTCCTTGAAAGGACCTTTTCTATCCGAGCTCTATACGGCTGGCGCGTCTATATACGGATAAGCGGCTAGCCTCGCCACAATGTGCCGAGCGATTTTCCTCCCCCTTCCCGACTTTAAAGGGTTATTCTTGCCGAGCCCAGAGACAAACGACTGTATTGGAGGGTTATCGGACTTTGTCTAGTTCAATGCTTCCAGACTTTTTCAAATAGCCTTACTTTTAATGTTTCAAATATACGAGAGACTTTGATTATCTGAGATTAATATTTTTACTTTTATTCATGTAAATCATTTAAATTATAATATATTTTTAATTTTTCTTCGTTCATTTTCCAAACAAAGTTCATTTCGAAGTAGCAAATAAAGTTCTTACACTCTAATTCTGAAAATCCGCTTACATGGAAAAGTCATTCGCTTTCAGCCAAGAATTTTCAACGGAGTTTAAAGGTCTAAAAAAAATTATTTTTTAAATCCTGCAAAACTAACTTTTAAAAGCCTTTTTGAATTTATTCTGCAGTATTAGAGATAAAAATTCATATTATAACAAAAATTTACTTTTATGTGTAAAATTTTATAAGTATTATCATTCAATATTTTAAAATCCCGTATTTAGTTTATTTCATAAGGTTAATTAAAATTAACTACAATTATAATATATTATATAAAATATTAGATTATTATGTTTACTTAGAATGTACTAAAAGAAGTATTACTAATATATACAAAGAATTATGACTCCTGTATTAGGGTGGTAACAGATTTATTACATCAAGTAGTCATGTCCGCGCATAGTCAGACAAATTCAACTTGATAATTGATTGGACGAATTTCAACTATTTCAGAAAAGTCATTGAAACTATATATTTATAATTTACAATAAAATAATAAATAAATACATTTACAATATATATATATTAATTTATAATTAG